>JAHZMW010002309.1:1262-42606 GCA_027743745.1 Alloscopus bannaensis | reverse complement strand
TTTTCCAGCGCTCGACTTTTCACACTGTTTTTACATTTTTCCACCGACTTTTTACATACTTTTACCATGGGCTCGGCGCACCTTGCTTTCCGTATTGTGGTATCTGCGAATGTGCACCTCCACGAGATGATACGTGTGTGTACCGAACACCGAGTAACAGCAGACAGAGAGAGAGACGAGTAAATTGTAAATAATATGCAGTTCCCCCTTTCTCAACGATTCTCGTTTCGCTCACACAGAGACATGACTGAGGTTATGGTTATGGATGCAGTGTGTTCTTTGCCACACACAAGCCCATGTTACAACTGCACTGCACACAAATGTGTGTGTAATCATCGCGATTCGCGAATGTGTGTGCATGTCGGGTGTAGTAGAAAAAAAAACTTTGTGCTAACCTTCTCTCTGAAAACTATAAAGGCATATAATAATATTCAAGGCAATGGACTGCTAACTTGAGAATTTTGCTCTCTTTTCGTCCTACTATTCCTGTCCTATCAAGGATTTCATGTATCCTTGGCTCTTCTCTACAGAGAGGAGTTTACATGTCTCGTGTGTCTCACTGAAGTTACACAATCTCTGTGTGTGTTTTGTCTACTGCACATTCACACTATTATAGTCTTTCTCCAAAAGTCTATATCTCTTTTCACAAAGTGGCAACTGCACCAGCGCTCCTGCTCTGCTCCTGCTCTCTGGCTCTGTGCCTTACTTCTCCCTTTTTGCACACATACTCTTCTCTCTCTCATGATGTGTGCGAAGAGTTAAGCCTTTTTCAGTTTTAGAACCGTGTACACGAATAATGCATCTCAGATTGCATTGGAATACCGAGTAGGTATGATTAGTTTGGTGTGCTGCTCGTTTTTTGCACAACAACGTTCGTGTTGCGAACGTGAAGGTAGGTATTGACTTTCTACTCCTCACAGTTATATCCCTCTCTAACCACTTTGATTCAACGCTAAAAAAAGAGTTTGTTCCTTTTCGTAAGGAGTGTTTAGTAGAAGAGTGTTAGTAGTGTGGTATATAAGAGTAGGAGAGAGAGAGAGTGCGAAAAAAATGTATTAAAAGTAGTAGTAGTAGCCGACTCGTTCCCGTTGCTAGACGGCTGACTGCTGGTCGTGTGGAGGGATATATGCACTTTTTTTGGACGAAACGAATATCAGCGTATATTCGTACATTGCAAAGACATCCACACTATAAAAACCAGGAGCATGAATCCATAAAAGTTATTTTTTTATCCATATAGTATCTTAGGAAAAAGCAGCAGCTTTTGTAGCACACAGGTATTCATATACTTAAAAATACGTATATGCATCCACATAATATATATTATATGCACACCACTATATGTATCCTCTTGATGTATATCTTTCTTTGTAGTCTTTACTCTTAAGAAAAGAGTACGGACGCGGGTAGAGTTCTTCCTTTCGAATCCGGGGCTGTGAATCCTCCCGAATTCCATAAAAAAAGAGTCCCAAAGTTAAGCAGCGCGTACAGAGTGATATTGCCTCCACAAACGTAATAGGCTTAGTGATAGGGTGCACTTTCATACACACCTCTCTCTCTCTCTCTGCCTGCTCATGGTTGTTGTTAGCGTGTGAGGATTTTTCTTAGGATTTTCTAGTAATATAATAATTTATCAAAAAACTCAATTAATGTTAGGGACGACGCATCAAAAGCGAAGCGGCACACACACACCACATTTTTTTACAACTCTTATATTCTCCCGGTTTAATAAACCGCAATAATACCGCTACTCCACTTTTTGAGGCAGGACGCTTTGGAGAAAAAAAAATTGATTGATACCAACTCCATCGGATATAGATACCTACGTAGTTTTCTCAGGATTTCCCTTTCTCGAAGGGAATAGGAGGGCAGGGGAGGTTTGCGAATAAGTCCAGGGAGAGACAGAGAGAAAAGAGGAGACAGCTAGCCTTGTTAAACAAAGCTAAAAATTAATACTGGTGTGAGGAAATTTCTCATCGTTTCTCTCCGAGAGTCTCTGTGCCCATCTCTTTTCTCTCTGCTCTCTCTCTCTTGTGTGCCTGTCTCAGTCTCGCTGCTCCTTTTTTTCCTTGTCTCCAAGTGCATACAAATATATATATGTGCATGCATATAGATACTATAGTATTGATCCCTTCCTTCCAGCAGCAGCAATCCTGCCCGGCGTCGTGTGCCACTTCAGACAGATCTCCCGAGTTTCCTCCCATGTCTGGGTTTGAAATCGGCCGAACACACCGACACAAGAGGAGTTGAGTTGACTAGAGATAGGAAGAACATCAAATATAGAGAGAAAGGGGAAAAATGAAAAGTTTCACATTGACTGTTAAGAACAGGAGGATCTCAGAAAGGCGTTTACCCAGAGAGCAATAGTAGACTATAAAAAATCAGGTTAGAATTCCTCCCCCCGAAGAAATCCGTCAACTTTTTTCCGTCGGCTTTCCCCCTGTCATTACACCAAAAGAAAGGGAAAGCTTTGGAGAGGAGGAGAAAGGAAGATAGAAATAAATGTGTCGTTTTTTAATTACATTGTGATATGCTATGATCTGGATTTGAAGAGAAACACGAAATTTGAGAGCTGGCTCGTCATCACCGTTTTTGCAGCGAGAGAAACGTCAACAAGTTTTTTGTAATTTTTTGTAGACATCATATTGTTGTAGCTTGTTAGGAGAAACTATATTAAGTAAAAAAAGGGTACCACTCACTGATGGTACTGTGTAGGATTTACATTAGTTTACTGAAAGGACTGATATTGAAGGACTGAAAAGCATATTGTAAGGAATTCACCAGCAGCAATAGCTAATATCACTTCACATCACTTCAGTAAGGGAAAAAGGAGAAAAAACTCATACTAATTGCCAATCTGTCAACTCTTGTCAACATACACACACACTAAGCAGTTACTAACACACCTATAAAAACGTGAGAAGAACGATAGAGTTTAAGCAATTCAACAACGCTCAACGAACACATCAGCTACTTCAGCCAGATTTTGCAGTTTTTTGTATATTTGGAGAGACCTTGTGAATCGAACTCGAACGGTAAGTTTACAACTTTCACCGGCTCTACTGTGCCGGCCGGCTTAAACGTGTAGTGAAAGTTTTGAAGATGTACAAGTGAAAGCAAAAGTTTTTACTGATTGCAGTGAATGGAATAATGGAATAAAGTGAATGCCATTTGAGTATAAGGGTTGAATGAGGAACTGATTTTTAGTAATAATATGAAATTTTTCCTTGATAGGACCCGAATATTTTTTGCTGTGATGGAAAGTGGTCAAAATAGTTTGGTTAATCAACCTCCCCCACCACCGGTACCGGTAGTTGTGGCCAATAACAATCCTCCTCCTGGAGGGAGTGCTGGAGCCAATAATGGTGGGGTCGCTGCAGCAGCGGGTTCAGCGGCAGGAGCGCCTGGAACCACCCCTCAGAAGAAATTCCCCTGTCATCTTTGTCGACGGTCGTTTATGCACAAACAGTCCCTGGATATTCACATGCGGAGCCACACAGGTTTGACATACGTTATTTATTTTACCCGCGTAAATAAAGAGTATTTTGTGAATGCTATTGTGTAGTAAGGGAAAAGTTATACATTTTTCACTAAAAATGTACGTGTCATTTCTATTAGGGGAAAGACCCTATAGCTGTACTGACTGTGGGCAGAGTTTCTCTCAACGAGCTACTTTGAATCGTCATCGGCGGAGGGTCCACCTTCCGAAGAGTCAACAATGCAATGAGTGTGGTCGCAAATTTGGGTGAGTGACAAATTGCTCCACACTTAATAAGCTTCTTTCCTCTCCTCTGTTGTCTGTTAACATATCATATTCCATGCCGTAATGTGTGTGTGAGAGTGAGCACCCAATTTCCAATGTAAAAGACCTACCTGTAGCACCACACACCGCATATTAAGCATCAGCCGCATTAATGTACGTAATGGTTACATTATGTGGTGTCTTTTCAGTTGTCGCGATTACTTGGTGAAGCACATACGTACGCACACTGGTGAGTTTGACATTTAATAATTATAGATTTAGGCGCCGCTTGCAGAATCAGACTTGCAATTAAAGTACAAATCAACTCCTTATTGATGATACATAAAAATATTTCCAGGCGAGCTACCCTATCAATGTCCAAAATGTAGTAAACGGTTCCGGGACAAAAGTGCTCTGAATCAACATGCCCGTTCTCACAAGTAACTCAAAACTCAGATGCTTAGCCTCCAGTTTCACACATCAACAACATCACGAAAGAAAGCAATGGTAAACTGGAGGAGACGTGGAAAAATTCAAGAGTAAAAAAACTAATTATCCGAATTTTCGGAGAATACTGAACTGATTTAGTGATATAGCTGTGTTATAGTAAAAAACGGAAAAGAGGTTTTTAGCAATATTTGTAAGTCTTGGGAAGACGGAGTAGGCGACTGGTTCAGGAGGCGACATTTTGACGAAAAAAACAAGCATGATGTCTCGAAAATAATATACTTCGCTAAAAAATTGGTTTAATAATCGGGAAAAACGTTAAGGAAGGAAAAAACGAGAATATCTGTTATAAATTTAATTACTACATATTAGTCAGGCTCTGCTGGTTTAAAGAAACAAGCTTAACTCTAAAATGGAAAGGATACACAACAGATATGCATAAAAAATAATCATTTTGTTCATCTAAAGTACGACTACTACATAAATATCTACAATATATATAAAGAAACATATAATATTCTACACATTTTAATAGTTCTCATTATAGTGTCTGTAGAGGATAAAGACTTATCAGATCTTAAAAAAATGTAAATGAGTAAGCAGTTTAAAAAATCCATTCGACTACTACAATATTATCTACCCAAATATATATGAACTAAATAGGGAAGAAAGAAGCTTTACATTTTTCTGGTTGCTCCAATTCATAACTTTTGGAATGATTTTATATATAAACTAAGTACGTGGGAGTAAGAAATGGAACGATATGTGGTATTCAGAATGGAAGAGGAACGCTAGTAAGAGAAACTATATATTATGTATAGTAAGGAAATGGAACAAGATGTGATAACAAAGCTTTCGCGGGTGTGGCAAACCGACTTTTGCTACACCCAAATTTAAAACAGAAATAATGTGGTGCATTACAGACCTAATGAAGTTAAGACCTGAGAGAAGACAGTTGTCAAGTGTCAATTTTAAGATAAAAGCGCAACAAAATGGTGCCGTTGAGCAAGGGAAAGAGAGTGTGTACCGTGATGGGCTGGTGGATTGTTAGAGAAGTTTTTTAAGAATGGAACAGGATTCGATTGGTGATTATGAACTTTTAAAGGCAATATAACTATGACTTATGGATAAGTAGGTATTAAATATAATAATTTATCAATTATTGCACACAGCTACTACTACTACTACAATTACTAGTTTTTAAAGAAAAAAACTGATACACACGCTCTACCATTAACACAAGCTGTCTATATACAAGGATTAATCGTAATGGACGAGTATATGTTTATTAGAGTGGTTCAAGTTTCAAATCGGAGCTTCAAGGAAGCACTCGGAGTTTGAACCGAAACGTTCTCTGCAAAGTTGGAATGTATTGACGAGAAAAGTGTGGAGGAGTACGGGAAAGTGTGTTTAGGAATGTTTGTGGTATTTGCATATTATGTGGTATGTACACATATACATACTCTTTCTCATCAACCGAACTCCGTTCGTTAGCCAAGTTAGGTAGTAAAGAAAATGTTTAGGTACTGGAAAAATACTTAGGACATATGGGATAAAGATTGATACTCTCTCGTTTTGTACATGTAGTCTGTTGTTGGAAGTGATGATGATGACTCTGCGCGTAGACAAGTCTCCTTTTTATCAGCGTAGAGTATAGTGGAGTCGAAGGAGTTTGTAATATATCGGTCTCTTCTTTATGGTGCTCGGTGCTCGACATCCAACGGCCAGCAGAATACTGCTTACTGCGATGTACATTACATTTACTAATGTATTAAGGGAAAAAAATGAAGTTTTAAGAACTCGTCGTAAACTATCCATTTTCAATATCCGAAGCCTATTATCAGTGTCAACCATATTTTTGAATTATTTTGAGCAACTTTTTTTTTGTCTACTTCGGTAATACATTCGTTAATATTTGAGGTATGAGAAGGCATTTAAAAGGGCTTTTAGAGAAGCAGACACGGGGCAGCGATATGACTAAAATTGAAGCTGCTAATTTGGTGAAAAAAGTATAATATTATTATCTGTCCAATATTTTTATCTGTTTTATGACTTGGCCAAGGTGTAGGAGCGAGGTTTTAATAGTTCTTTTTTTTGCAAGCTTTTACAAAAGTCGAACCAACTTGAATAATATGGATTAACGTTTTAAAGTCAATAGTATCGTAATTAAATATCTGTGTATGACGAGTACCTTTTTATTTGTAAACAGCTTAATTTGACTGTGACAGTTTCATGATAGTCAGTAATATGCATTATTGTTATATTAGCTAGCATAATTTTAAGTGATTGTGGGCATAATCTCTGGGACATGAGAAAACTTTGAAAACGTGAGTGTAGCACCTCTTGCCAAGAGGCTCTTGGAGAGGATCTTATTCACAATTATGTTTGTCCGTGAGCACAAGAAATGTTTGGGTGCACACGCACTTCTACAGACGACTAAATGGAAAGTATATGGCCCAGAAATCAGGAAAGGAAATTTCAAGGAGCAGGCTTGTCTTTTGTGCAACCTGTTGGGATGGTAGACTGAAAAGATGACTTACATTATCTCATTTTTGATCAAGTTATTTTTCGCTTGTAGTAGAAAAACAACGTTTTAGTGATATCAAATACATCATTATTATACAGAATATTACAAGGTAGTCTATTTACTTTTAGAATAAAATTATTGTAATTATTATTATTATTAGTTTAGGATTGTGTCGTCCTTTTGGGCATCTATGACTATAAAGGATCCTGCAGCAGATGTGTGTGGTAATGCTTAAAAAATTTGTTCAGACTCTTACACAGTAGGAAATGTCAACATGGTTTTGGGACACTGGTAATAATGGTATATGAACGAATATTTTACTAGATTTATTCCTTTTTAGGGCAAGTGTTCTATTTACTCTCTGCAGGCATGGATGGGAGCACGATTAACCACACGACAAAAAAAATCTCTTGGTTTCATTGTTTTCTGTCGTGCGTGGAGAAATATATAAGGTGGGAATGTTGAAAAAGAATTGAATATACATTTGCTTCCTAAAAACAACAGTCTATTCGTATTAAACTGAAAGTAAAGCAGCGACAGCAACTCACTCAATTACTATAATTCAAAGCTACTAAGCTCATAAGAGGTATGTGTAAATTTTTTTAAACAATAGTTTGTAGCTACATATTATATAATTGTCATAAACATAATATCTACAATTTACTCTCCAACCGTATATAATTGTTAAACCCAAAGCAACTTTTACGGGAACTTTTAAGCAAGGCGAAGGGAACCTGGCGTATAACCAGGGAAAGGAGAAAGAGCGACGAAGAGTAGTCCAGAGGTTGAGAAGTCGAGTTGAAAAAAAGTTTCATTAAATTGTTACTACAAATACATTATTAAAATATATAACGTACTATTTACTTACTGAAAATTGTTAATTATGACATACATCGTAGGAAATCAATGAAATGAACGCTATCCAAACAATTTAATTATTATATTATATTATTATTAATTATTGCAACTGCTATCGCTGCCGATTTAAAGGACTGTGAGAAAATAGAAAGGACTGAGATAAGTATGATTTCGAAGCAATTTTGAAAGGTTTGATGTGATACTACCTGGTTTAAGGAAAAAAACACGTGTTTTACTACGTATTGTTGTGTATGTAATAGTCAGAGTAAAACAGGAAAAAACAATCCGAGAAACTGTCGGAAAATGTTTGGAATGAAAAAGTGGATCGAGAACGTCAGTGAGAATAAGTGAAAGTAAATGTTTGTCAAACTGGTCATGGTTCATGCTCCATCCGGTTAATTATTGAAAGTTTTTTGTGCTTTTGTATATTTATAATATGCAGGATGCCATATAATGTAGCAGTTTTGATGAGGAGCAAAGGAAATGCATTTTATTGCAAACAACGAGTTCTGAATGTTTAGAAGAGGAGCCAAACAATAAGCTTTCAAGAGTGAAAATATTTACTTCTAATGATTTTTGAAACAACTGGATCTGAGATGCCTTGAGGATGTGCTATGTTACGATATGATCTGATAAACACTTGCGTTAGCTCTCGAAGGGAGAAAGTTTTAGATACTGCGAGGGAAAAGATGCATCTATATTTGGTTGTAGTTGAGACAGCGAGTTGAGGAAAAAGATGCTTTGTAGGATTTTCCTGTGTAGACACAATTATTAAATTCGATTTTCACGGTAAACTTGTAGACGTATTGAGCATAGCGTATGATATGCGTGTGTAAGTTTTTAATAAAACTTTACAAGTCTTCAAAATTACTCTTTGTATTCAACTGTGTAATTCATCCTGTTAAAAATGGTGCTGGAAGCGTGAAGCAAATACGATGATTTCTATATCGTTCTTATTTGATGTCAATATTACTACCGTTGAAATTGTCTACAAAATGCGAAATGGAGCTGATCTGTTTCTTTAACTCAATATCTAAAAAAATGCAAGGAATCAGAGGTCTTGTCATTATTTAGCGAGACTCAATATTAATCGACCTTCGGGAATTATATTGAAGGGAAAGAGATTGACAGTGTGAGGTCGTTGTTGGCAGTGAATGTTTGAGGAAAAAGGGAGTTTGGAGTTGATGAACAGGTTATGTTATGTGTACGGTATTATACATAAGTGCTTTCAAATTGTTTTTATTATTTGTCTTGGTCTCTGTGGTTGGATTTCAAATAAAACTTGCTGATTTTCCTGAGCTTATATAATATACACACATTGTCTTTCTGGTGTTATTCCTTGATTTTCTGGACATCATGAAACAGTACCACTTTGCAGCTCCTTTGATGCATCCATCTACGATACGCAGATACGATATGGCTTCATTGGCTTCGCAGAGGTAAGCTTTTAAAAGAAATCTCTTTTCAATATTTTGGAACCCGTAATTAACTGTGAGAATATGTCATCGACTAATCGTACTGGTATGCAAAATCAAGAACCACTCAAATTTGAACGGTATTAAATACACAGTCGTTTTCAAATGAAATCCTTTTCAAAACATTGTTTATTATTACATAGAGCATACAACCCCAGATTTACATAGACACACATTAAATTCGTTTTTGTAGTTGTATCCTTTAATTTTTACCCATGATCATAATATGAAGTATACGCACTCACAGCATAGTATCCAATAATATACGTTGAATGTATAGTGCATGTTTTCCTCTATATCTACCCTTATCATTATTTCAGTTTCGGACCGTCACGCGACTGCTCCCTGGTGCAAGGCTCCTTTACCGTTGCTGGTGATAAAATTAGCCTTGCATGGAGGCAGAACAGAGACTTTGTAGTGACAGGCGGAATAAGAGTATTTTTGTAATTTAATCACAAGTGCATAATCTATGTACACATATTGTATGATATATTATGGAAATCTCACATTGCGGGCTCAGCATTGTCACTTATGGAAAACTTCTATGACCTATTTGTGCTTCATCTTCCCTGTTTGGCAATCATTAATCATCTTCTTGCTTAGTGATTTCTCATTGGGATTCACTTTTTTTTGAAGGGATGATTAGTACAAAATGGGGTGCATATGTATCAGTACTTTGTTCAATCGTTTAACAACTGGGGACTTTTAGGATGTGGTGATGAGCAGAAATATTACTCGGCAATCGCTCCCAACTCATCTGCATCTCCCGGATTTCAAAAATTGGTACATCATTTTAGACAACCCTTTCGATATCACTTCGACGGTATACCAAGCAGAACGGACAGTGAATGCAGCAAGCAAATATGGAGATCATGAAAACGACGATAACTATCACGGCTGCCGAGAGACCCGGTACCCAACTGAAATAGAACAAAAGGTAATGAATGTTAATCTACGCATTTATTCCATAAAGAAGTATTCATACTTGCGCTTACACAAGAATACTAGTGACCCAGAATCTTGCTTACAAAGATCTAGAAATTTTTACCTAAACACCAGTTTAGATTAAAAATCAGGAGTGGAAGAGTATGTACAAAAATTGAGACTTCTACTGTTTTCGTAGCGTCAAACGTGCGTCGAAATTTAAGTTCAGCGCAAAACGAGGTTTTTGTGCTGGATAACGAGAAATTTCGGTGAAAACGCACCTACAAGATTTGTTTCGTTAGATCCTCTGTTATTCTCATATCCAACATAAATTGCAACCAAGTTGAAAAAGAAGCGTTTACTACAACGCATACTACCATTTCTTTCAACCAGTAATTCTCTGTGGACAGGCAGCATAATTTATGCGAGAGCATTATGGAATTTTTGGAAGTGCAAAATTCCGCATTTGCATCCCAAACGTGTAAACCTGCAATGAAAGTCAGAAAGTGCACTGTGCACAAAAACCATCCTGACATGAGTAGTCTATTGTTCATATATATTCTTCTATGCATGTCGTTTTCACTTCAGCATATCTGCCGAGAAAGAGCTCGTTGGACAACATGATTTTCTCCCGGAACAAAAAACGACATTCCTCCAAACCTGCCACTTTTTGTACGCCTCAGGAGGTAATGGCTACCTTTATGTGTTGTACAAATTTCCTAAGTTTGAGTGCGAACAAACAACACAGCAACCGACTCTCCAAAAGTCAAATTGTTCTTGAAATTGAGGTTCCCCTGCTTTTTCCAACTTTTGCGTTTTGCAAAACAAGCAGCTAATACCTAATGCACCACTTTCTGTCCAGACTTAGTACCCAAACGCATCGCAAACATTCGTTTACTTTTCACTTCTGCATTTTTTGTCATTAGTCAGTCAGTGTAAATCTTGAAGAATCGGAACATTCGGAACTGTATGCAATCGGAACACTTCCTTCAACCTTACTCTAAGTTTACTTATTTGCCTTTGACAGGGTCACTATTGTGTTCCAATGCGTATTCGAGCAGTGAAATGTCACTCTGCTGTGCTTATGATACTTATATTGTTTAAAAACCTGAATATGAAGGAACAGATAGGAAGCTGACTGATTTTTATAAGGTAAAAAATCCAGGACTCTTCAGGATCAATAAACTCAAAGAGAATTTCATAGTTCATCGTACAATGATGTAGGGCCCAGACAAATGAAATTACTTTCGAACAGTTGACAGTCGGTGATGGAGGGATATACCTAATCAAAAATTCATGAAGATGCGGGATTTATAACATTGTATAGCATATCCTATGGTTGTACCTCAGCTTTGGACCCTTGGGCTTTTGAGTGACGTTGTAACGCCCCCTGCATCATGAATATTTATTGTGTACACGGACTCGCTCGCAGCTCACGTCTTTCCGTATACTGTCTCCGAGAATTGTGCAAAAGAATACCGAGAAGCTGACTGAATTTCTCTTAAAATAAATCTTTTACACTGGACAAGGTACTATGCAAGATATGACTGCTGTCCTTTTACACTTGAACAACTACGGTTAAATGAGTATTGACAGGTATAAATCCATACGCAACCACAAAGTACTTATAATTCCCGTACACTTCTCGCTGTTAAATTACTACCACAAAGATACTTTTTCTACTTTCTACAATTTAAACTAAGTCTGAGTTTTCCCGTCGTTAAAATGAATAAGACTTGTACATCTGGCATTTCACGGTTAATTTTCTCTGAGAACGTTCTACATACCTAAGTACAAGCTCAAATCGTCAGTCAGAATGGTGATATGATACAGCGCAATAAACGGCATGAGTGAGTCTTATTAAATGTCGTTGTATTACCATTTTTGTTGAGAATGTCAAAGGCTGAAGCGGTCGTGATGTGTATACCTACAACTTATCAAATTGGCATTCATGATTCAGCACAAGAAATCAGACAAAATATAGCCTCTGTAAAACGACAACTTTTTGTAGGATTTTCGGCAATGTTCAATTAAGACAACAATGCGTGCCAGCATTAATCAGCTTGCCTTTCCAGTAGCAATACGAACGTTCACTTCCTACTCCCTATAATTCTGATTTATATTACATGTAGTAGTTTCAAACAGTTGAAATTGAATTCGCCAATGTTTGCTACACGGTCATCCTTCCTGATAGGGAGTTTAGGTCCTCTACACTTCTACGCTCTGAAGTGTTCAGCAACCGTATGCATTATGTAGTCTGACCTACTCTCTAAGAAAAAGACCAAAGTGAAACTTTTAAGCTCCGGCTTTGGCAATCTCACATCCTTTTGTAAACATGCGCTCATGTCATGTCATATCATAGATAAGGCGTACAAAAAAGAAACAACAAACCGTACCTCGCCACTTTATGTGAAACTAACTGCTTCCTAAAAGGTTGTGGGGCTTTTTAAGTAGAGACAACGGCACTAACTGACACTTGGAATGAACCAATTTCATGCTATTTCATTCTCCCCCTCTCTTTTCTCAGTCTAGCCGTTAGTGTTCTTGGCAGTTGAGGAAATCTCTTTTTGTGCAGGAAACGGTAACGGGACTCGACTCCCTAAAATGAGCCCTTATAAATATAACAAATGATAAAAGAATTGGCAGGATGATGCCCAATAAACTAGTGCAATTCTCCAGAGTCTAGGCTAGCAGACACACCACGTGTAGTACAAGGTAAGACGTTTTTCTTGGGGATCCTTCGTAAGGGCCTTACGTACTCCCCTCAATTTCTCTGCATTTTTGGTGGATGGAGCTCATAAAAAGGGAAAGTAGACACGTGTGCATGCATAGCACGGTGTGGCTTATGAAAGTCTTGAGGGAGCATTTTCCAATTTAATGCCAGCAGCAAAGCCAGCAGCAGCAGTCGAGGAACACAGGAGCTAAAGTGGCTTCACGCTCCCGGCTCGACACGTTTTATGGTTGTGTACTCGGTGGAAAGGGGAAAGTTACACAAAGACTCAAAGTACTCAATACTCGAGACAGCATCACCACAGACACACATACAACACACACAATGCACACACTAAAAACGGAGTAGAAAAAGGACCCAAGGGATGCTTTACCAATCCTACCTTTCCCTTTCTCCAGCTTTCTCTTTCACTTTCGGACCTTTTGAAGAAAACGCCATTATATAATGCGGTACACGGAAATAAAGTGTTTTTCATGTCGTGTCCGACGTACCTACATATCGTCTTCACCACGACCACCTTGACGAATGAAATTTTCTTCGTACCGCAGTCAGTCAGTTGCTTCAATAAACGGCTCATTTTACGGAATTGGAACACAGCACAAGTGACTCTTCCAAAGAGCGAGGAAGACAGTAAAGTTTCAAAGAATTCGCAAAGCACATTAAATATTGTGTCTCCTCTGTACTCTTCCACCCGCTGACGTCGATTCGGCAAACGAACCTTAACATTTCAATTTAATGGATGCGTCAAACCTTTTACGCTCATAATTTGTTAAAACGTCTTGCAGAGTTACGAACTCCCATTGATAACAATTTCCCTCATAAAATATTTACAATGCTGACGTATTCTCCCCAGAAGAGGCCCCACAATCGATTTCTCCCATAATGTCCAAGTGTAAAAATAAATAATGTCGACAAATGTCGGAGGAAAGTGACTCACCTGTGCTCTCTTTCTTCGAAGGTTTGCTTGATTATTCCTGGTAGACTCGCTTCTGTTGTGGTCGTCGTGGTGGGAGTTATCAAACGCTCTCTATTTCGATCACAGTCCACCTGCTGGGCGATGAAGACGAGCTGCGAGGAGAAGATGAGGAGGAAGAGGAGATGCATTTTGGAGATTTGGGTGTGAAAAATTGAGAACGAAAACTTTCTCCGGGATGCAAAGAGCGGTGACAGTTTGTTGGGGTGACAAAAGACGAGGAAATACTACTAAATGCTTTCTGCAGCGCTTCTTCTTTTGGTACGAAGGAACACTAATAAATAGAAAGTCAACAACTGGCTGCCTAGATTTCATTTATTCGCGTTGTGGCTCCATTCTTTTTTAATTCTCCAGTAATTCATGTGTCGCGATTGAATCCCGTGAAGAAGCAATTCTGTCGAGAGAAAGTGAAAGAATGTTACTTTGTAAAGTGTGCCATCATCGTAATATTAAGGGCTTTATAAATGCGGTATGAAGCTTTGGGACAGTGGAGCAGAGAAGCATTCCATTTTAGAGTGACAATTCAAGGTTTTTAAAAGTCTACTCATTGAAACGTGAAAAACATGCTTTTTAGCATTCCACGAATTCTTTGGATGGACAAAGGGACATTTATGCCCCAGCGGAGAGTATTGTCCAGATAAATTGAATGGAACTTTGGAAAATCCAAAAACTCTATGCCGTGATGTTGAATCGATATAATATGAGATAAACCATTGCAAACAACAATGTCTGATATATTTGCTCGTTATCTTTGATGTTTTGGATAATACAAGCAAAGTTTGGAAAGTGGAAGAATCGCGTATGCTAATCACTAACAGAATTGAGCGAGTATAACAAAGTATTATTTAGAACTTTTCAAAACGAGCGAATATATTTTGTCGTACTATATAGGGTTTTATTTTATGTTTGTAAAATATGTACTTATAATTGGGGACTTCCTAAACCAGTTTGAAGGCTGGTTCCAGGATTTCTTCAACGAAATAGTGTTATATGGCCATATCCTAATAATTATAATTCAGAAGAAAGTTCCAAACTCAGGATTTCCTCTTTGAGGACACTAAATTAGTTTTTAAGCAATATCACGAGCTGCTCCTCTTTACGAAAATATCTAATCTATTTTCAAAAGAATAAAAAATGAAAGACGTAAATACGCAAAGAACATACAGCATAATAGTCTCACGGTACGAGGATTCCAACGAGATATAGTAATCTAGTCAAAAGATTTCATTTTGTAGTCACATACGTATTATAGCCTTATTCTAAAAACTTAATATAGACGGGCCATTGTTAACAGCAGAGGCAAAACTACTTCACACTTTTATAGGCACCAGGGACAATAACACAATTTTCGGTAGAGAATGACATTAGGCAAATGATGAGGAACAAAGATGATGTATACTTTCTCCAGATTACTACAAAAGTTCAGCCTTGTGACATTCCTTTAATTTTTCAGAATATACACGAGAAGCAACCTTGTGCTGTGATGTTTGCTGCTGTTTTTTAAAAATGAATAAATATAGCGTGTCACCTCGTCAGAGAAAGCATGCACTAAAGATACAGACCTCAAAGCTGTCATCCTCGAGCCTTGTATTAAAACACTGTTGTATGAATGCCGGATGTGTAAACGCGAAAGCTTGTCAACAGCCTTGTGAACACACGTTGTTCCATCCTAATTTTTTCTATTCTTATTCTTTATACCTTACACTATGGTTGTCACTTCTATTGTCCACTGTTTGTTACTTCTACTTTGTCATTCTTGGACTTTTCTACTAGATGTGCTCAGTAATCTTGAAGTCGACGGGAGGTTCATATTATAAAGCTTTGTATGTATTTTCAGGAGTGAGAGAGAGGGAAATGAAGACGAAATTGGAACAGCTGCAGTAAGTCTCAACTGTGAATATTGTATAGGCTAACTATCCTTCTAAAAAGCCTGCGTCACTTATTACTCAAGTCTAGTCAAGGGTCTGCTCACAGATTTTAACGAGGAATGCAATTTGCTTGTAGGCGTCAACGGAGGACTTTATAGGACCGCTAATAAATTCATCAAAACGTGAAGGAAACTGTGCATTAGTGATTTAACGTCAACTTTTACAACAACAGCGCGACATCAGCTTTACCCATGTCAAAGATATGTTTCTTAGTTTATTACTATATTAGTAGAAAATAAAAAGTACCTAGTACCCCTTATAAGAGTTTACAGTAAGGCAGACGTCATTATTGGGAAATAACTCACCTGAAATTAAATTCAATATCAAATTGAATAATAATAAGTGTATCTAGGCTCCAATTTCTGTACATTGTGCTGTCAACACGGGAAATGATATTTTCTGGCTACAATCCGACGAAAATTGATTAATATTATTACAATTCTGGCGAAATGTAATAAAAAGTTTTCTCCGAACGCGAAAAATCGCCGAAATTTCACATCAGTCGCAAAAACGAATTGCTATTGACGAATGACGTCCCTGACAAAATTGAACATCCTGTCTCAAGAATCCACAGGTACTATATTAGCGTAACTTGTTTCAATAAGTGTCGCAAGCTCTTATATCTATTCACGTGCGTTAAAAACATCTCCACATAAAAGTAAAAGCTTACCAGCCCACGGCTGCACTGTGTTTGTGTGTACAAGTTAAACGAAAATTTTCCAGAGTCAGAGCGCTGAGCTCTAGGAGCAATGAAAGCTCAACGAGAGAAAGTGGAGAAAGCAGAGTTTTAAGCCTTTGCCTACAGCAGCCTACACAGCCCCTATAGACGTCACGTCAGTCCAACTTACTGTTGCTTTTCCTAAGCGAAGTCAGCCTAGGCGTAGAAAGAGCACGCAGACCAAGTCTTCATATCCTGCTCCGCATCTTGTTTTCACCAAATTAGTCGTAGCAAGGGTAAAGGACCATTCATGCTGGAATAGGATTACGTACTGATTGCTTCGTGTGATGGTGGTATATGACCGGTAATGCTTACTGCGTAAAAGGCTCGCTTACGCACGACACGTTGATTGTCACGAGGTGCATTTAGAAACATGGTTTCACAAAAGCGAAGCCTGTCCACATTTGACACGATTACAACATCGTGTGTGGTCCACGTTCTATTTTTAGGTGACATTCAGCTGTTGAATATCAGCAGAAAAGTTAGGAAATGCGTAACAATGTAAATATTGTTATTACATACTGACTTTATATTCGATCACCGTTCGAAGTCAACGTAGAGCTTATTTTTAACACTATGACATTTCCCCAATGTATGCAAATAGGGCTTTCTCTAGAAAAAAATCGTTTTTACATTTATATAATCCTTTAAAAATCATGTTTCGCTCTCCATCACTCTACTGAAAGTTTGTTTCATGTGATCTCCATCTTTAGCTACTCAGAGTGTCCGACGATGATCCCTCCTTTCCACTTTCATTCTCACACTTTTAATTATCCTCAGCAGACACGAAGGGAGGAGATGATCACCTTCAGTTAATTTTGTCTTCTTCCTCTGAAGAGCATGTTCTCGCCAGCCTTCCGATTTCCATTACAATTCCATGATGTGGGCTAAATCACACCTAATCTCTTTCTAACATGCAATCTAGCACGAAGTGGAAGATGTACATAACATGAGGGACACAATTACGCTGCAGATGTTTTGATGATGATGACGCATTTACCTTTCCAGCTTAAAAGGAAGAAGTACATTTGAGAGAGAGAAAAGGCGAGAGAATAGAGACAAAACATAACAGGTTTTTATTATTGAACGGGTGTTGTTCTCGCGATACGTCAAACAAATGAACAAATGAGGCGTGTCGGCAAAACTGGTGGATATTAAATTTCGCGAAACCTATGCCCTGCTTACGCGTGAGGGGTTGATAGCAATTAATTATTATTCCCTTTAAACTGTGTTCGAAGGCGAACTAAATTTCTCTGGGGCCATTGTGTCGCTCTATTGTGCCAGCGAGACAATAGGATACACGACGAGTTGAGTTTGCAGAAATTATTTCTGTGCTGGTGGCCCTCACTCAACTGAAATCTATAGCTGTGGATTTTTTAGGTTGGAAATTCTGATTGATTTTGTAGTACGCATTTTGCTTTAATTAAAACTTTTCTTGACAAAACTATTTAAGCCTGCAATTTAGAGCGTAATCTGAGTCTTAGAATATCGTTTACATCTCGCCTATAATTACCAGACAAGCCATATTTGTACGTTTTTGCGTAAAGTCTCGACAGCTCTTGATTTTTAGATTGCGTAATGATTATACCAGGCGAATACAAGAAAGGCACTTTAATTTGGTTATTCTTGGACATTCTATAATTATGCGATAATTTTAAATTGCATTTCCAGTGAAAAAACCAGAATACTCCAGATCATACTATGAACAGCTCGCCCTGCTTTTTCATTTAAGCCCTGATTTACTACGTGTTTTTATTCCTAACAAGTGAGAGCCGGGGAAGGAACTTTGTAAAAACAAAGAGATGCCAAACAACGACCGTAGATTCAAAAACTCAAATAAACTCGCCTTTCTCCACCTTTCGCTCGATATGCAAGTGTATATACGGCACCAGGGAAAACACCTGAGACGGATTATGACGCCTTGAGAAACACGAGAACATTATTATGAAGCACAACTCCCTTGAACGTTAAATAGGAGTGCTTGTGTTTACCCGTGAAAGAATTTCGTCTCATTATGTGCATGTAGAGGAAAGTAAAAGAAAACTCAAGGCAGCCGCAGCCGTTTAATACTGCTCTGTTTTAAAAAGAGTAACCTAAAAAGCATACAACCTTCGTTTATTCATTTGATATGAAGTGGCAATATAAACAAGGACAAAGTCGAGGTGGCGAAGTCAAATAAAGTTGAAAAGATGAAGAATGCCTGGTGCGCTTAATAGACCTTTTATGCAATGAACAACTGGAACCTTCTTCTAAAAAGCAATTATAAAACTTGGTCCCCATTTTTTCTACGTAGCACACACATGACGTATGTTAGTCATTTGTATGAAACAATAACAGTTGTACATTTCCTCTGGCAATCTCCCTAATTGTAGAATAGCATGATTTCAAAAAGTCTGAGTCCCAGACGTGATTAAAAACAAGATTAACTGAGGATTAACGCGCATAATAATAAAAGAAATTGCAACTTGAAAGCCTAGGAGAATTTATAAAATGCCTTTTGACATCACCTAACAGTTGGGAGAAAGCAAACTGCTTCCTCTTCCAACTTGACCTTTACAACTCATTACATGAAGTAGAAAATGGGTACACTTATAATTTCCTTTTTTTTCATGTTATCTCTACAGTAGAGATAACATGGAAAAAAGACTCTCTACTGTTACGGTAATTGAGTTTTCTCTGTGGTAAAATGCAATAAAATTGAGTAGCTCTTCCAAACATCACGCAACATTCCAGCTTTGTACATTTAATAGATACTCCATGATTTCTGCCTTTGAAATATTGTGACATATTGTAAGTGTATATACTGGATAAGGCATAAGATTGAGGTTGTTGACTAAACAAACTATATCGTCAACAGGATGCTGAGTACAAGCCAAGAGATAGGAGACTGGCTGGCTGCCGGAGAAAACACATTTCATAGAGTCTCCCGTTACACACCAAAAGCAAGGCCAGTGTAAACCACAAATCATTATGAAGAGGGAAGAGGATGATGGAGTGAAATGCAAAATAGCAAGTTACACTGCTGCACACCCTAAAACTATGTATAGGTTGTAGAAAATTCACCAACACATCAACAGTGTAAATACTGGTTGCTCCCAAACTAACAACCACAAAGCTTTTACATGGAAAATTCCTGGAATGCATGTACCTCCCTACTGTTTGCCTCATTTCCGAATTCTGATGATTAAATCCGCCGAGTGCAGACGATTGCTAACAATTAAAGTAACATAATTACCCAGACTTGAAAAGTGACACAGCTTCGGAGCCTAAACTGACGTAGACAACAAATCGATTCGGTTTTAACAGGAAAGGTACAACAGTTTGACATGTGTTTCATGTAATTTTATTTAAATCCCTCACACTTTACAAACCCCCTCTGGAGAAATACTAATAAGCAAAACGTCAAGAACGTGAAAAGAAATCAGTTCTTTTTCGGAGCGTTGTGGTGTCATTTCAGAAAATGATCTGGCATTAAAGCCAGAGCTTGAGAGAAAATCTCCAACTTCAAATTGCCGTCTGGAGCATGCCTCCTTGCTAAATAAGTTTAGGAGTGATATTGTTCACTAAGGACATGTCTGTTGCTCACGAAGTTGATTACTGAACAGAGCTTTGGGAGTATTTTTCACGAGCCGACATGTATCGCTAAACAAACAGCATTGAAGTTATCAACTGCCATTTTCCCTGCTGTACTTTTCCTTTGACCATTTCTTCGAAACTCGTTCTGATGAACTTTCTCCAGAGACTGATAAATTGTTTGGAAGGAGAAAGTTTACCTTTGGAAACTTCAAACTGTCTTGAGCAAGAAGCATCCATGCGGGCTGAGACTGAGCGACCCAAACAAAGATGGTTGTCGCGCGCTGGGGAATAATGATAAGGTTGTGCGAAATTAATTCGGAAAAGTTTACGCATTGTGTAACTTTGATAATCAAATTTTTAAAAAACGTTGAGGTTTGAGCCGACACTTTCCATTTACTAGTTTAACTGATATGTCTTTAAATTTTGGACTAAGTATCTTAACGCTTCATCTGCTTTGTGGAGACGCTTTACGGAATTTCGACATTTATGCAAGTAAGCCTAATACTTGAAATAGTACGTAGCATGCTTGGCTGTTCCAAGTTGATTCTCCTCAAAGTCACATTTTAGTCACATTTTATAGGAAATGCAATAACAATATCGAAAGGATCAGTTTTCTAAACAATCAGTTTTCTAAATCGGAGTTGCTATATTCCAAAATTCTCGTATATGTAAATACAGA
Organism: Alloscopus bannaensis; assembly: GCA_027743745.1. Lineage (NCBI taxonomy): Eukaryota > Metazoa > Arthropoda > Collembola > Entomobryomorpha > Entomobryidae > Alloscopus > Alloscopus bannaensis. Next base: position 22,028 of record JAHZMW010002309.1, on the reverse strand, counting down.
CCAAATTCCTCAGGCAATGCAGTGCAGATGTTTACAAGCAATTCGTCAAGCAAAGTTTTGTGCTTTTGTGCGATTTGATAGCAACTCTGGCTATATCTCAATGTGCTTTTCAAGTATCTCCCGCATAACTATATAGTCACAGTCACTGGTGTATATACATACAATCACAAAGGGATCAATTACTAATTGTGAGTGCTTGTTATTATCTGTGTTATCGGTAAACTACTGCGTAATGAGACTGTAAGTAACAACACACGTTCTTCTGCCTTCCTAACCTTTTTTGTTCTTTTACTTTTAAATTGTGAAACAAGGGAAAATTTCTTCTTTCATACGGACATGAGTATACTACAATGTAAACAAAAATAACTATTCCATGCGTGATTTATGCTTTAAAACTTAGCGAAATAACATTTTACAAAGTTCTGAATAACTGATAACAACGGAGCGGTATACTAATTTTTTGACATGCACATTTTTTACACTTGTAAGTTGAAAGGAATTGGTCCAACAAGCTCGCGTGACGATGCTCCATAATAATAGCTGGAAGAACACGTAAATATTTGTACAATTGGAAGTAAATCGCTAATATAGAGATTGACGCAAGAATCTCGAACCTCTTCCGTTTCTCTTGTGCTTGTATTTTTTTGTAGTTGTTTCGTGAAATTGTTGTGCTGACCTTATAAAAATGATCCTCACAAATTCATGTTTCTAATAAAACAGACAAAATAAAAAATGTAGTAATATGTCATCCCCAATCTTCCTCAATTTATGTAAGCAGATACCTTATTTCTAGCCTTTGTAGTACGCCTGGGAACAAGCCTTTCTTGTGAAGCTAGAAAAAGTACGCTATTATTTCAGGTGCATCCACATACCGAGAGACTGAATGAACGTAGATTTGTCAAAGTCTATCTCATCACCACCCCTCTCGTCTCTGTGACATGCCAACAAGTGGAAAATGAGATGCAGTCGTGTGAAGAATTCTATCAGCTTTTCTCAATTGAATGGATTAGGTGGACACGATCACGTAGTGATCACCCAGTGACTCAGAAGCGGAAATCAAAATTCCTGGATCAGATTCAAACACGCGCCAAGAAGGGAAAGAGTCTACTACATAAGCAAGCAGAATCTACTGATATAATTATATCTACACGAATATATCCAAGCCCTTTATATTCCTCCACTTTTTCCGTTTCCAGTGTTGGTGTAACGAGAAGCGGAGAAAAATGACAGCACGAGCGAACTTACCAAGTCATCACGGCCAATATTTGACTCAACTCCCATTCGCTTTTAATGCCGACTTTCCTCCTGTGAGAATACTATTATGTCATATCTTCTATTCCTGTATACGGTGTTCCATGAAGAAAGTAACGAAATACAATTGCAACGCAATTGTGTGCTACTCTGACATTTTGGGTCTGCCAGAGTCGGCTACATTCTTCCTTGATATAGTTTTAACACAACGGCAACCACTATACGTAACTTTCTCTCATATGGTGGTGAAAGTTTGATTTTTTCCTCTCTTTCACTGGCAGGGATATTCAAACAACATGTGTCCTCACTGGTATCCAATTGGTTATTCACTGTGTCTCTAGATTTCTTGTTTTGTTGTCACTGTATAGTTTTTTTTTTACTGACAAAGAATACTTGACGTTTTGCAACGAATCACACACTTGTGAAGGAAGCGGAATGAGAAAGAAAGTGATGTTCACACCAGGAATGACAAAACGACACAGAGCCAGCTCCCGCTCGCACATGTTTCATTTACTAGGTTTCACCCAAGCTATTCCGCAGCAGCGCCAGAATTTTCTATCTACTCGACTTTCACTCCATAAAAGAGCCTTTTCACGTGCTCTGTGCTTTCACCCCTTCTGGTAATGTTTGAACACAGTTCTATAACGCACATCATCGTCAAGACTTGTTCACGCAAACACATGTTCCCCTTTTATCACTAGTTTGTGTTCCTAACGCTCAGGAACAACTCAATCTCTCTCACTCTCTAATACACAGTTTTGTCAGAGTTGAGGTTATTCTGAGGAAGAAATGGACCAAAAACGTGTGCACAAGTGAAGCGAGTAAGTCAGTGTACCACCGTTCGTGAGAAACACGCTAGTCTAGTACATACGCTTTCAAGATTTATACCTTATACCTACACGTGGAAATAAGTGCGCAATATTTTTCTGAGCAGAAGTTCAGCAGAGTATAAAAAGATCCATTTGATGAGCAGAGAAGAAAGCTGGAAAGTCGGTGGCAGATTTTCCCCTTACTGAGGATCTATTATCGGCTCGGCTAACATTAGCAAATTGAGATGAAAAGTCAGGAAAGAAAGAGTTATCATATTGTTCTTCAAGCTCTCCGGTTTCCATACACTATTTGTATCATAAAGATTGACGAATGAAGCTAATTCCAAGTGGTCAAATAATTGAGGGAACGGATGACATGAGAGTTTTACCGCTGTGTGCCTCCAAACGCAGAAATATGAGAGCAGATGAAAGGGTTTGTTGAATAGGCTAAAAAGAAAGCATTACTTAAGCAATGAAACGTATCCAAAGTATGGAATCTATACTATAGATTAGTGTAAGATTTATGGAGAGCTAACAATATAAAGATGCAAGAAATGATAAGAATATATTTTGGAGAAAGGTAGGTATGCTTACCTCGTGGAAGCTGCTGCGTAAAAAGCAGGAGAAAGCGTGTACGCGTTTTGGGAAGAACATAAACAGCAGTGGGATGTGCGATGTTCATCTCGCATAAAAGTGATCTTGGCAAAGATGCTTCGAGAGCAACCGATCCTTCCCTTTCTGCATTGTCTGTGAATTTTTCTACGACTTGCTAGGCTCCGTAAGCTATATAAGAATCCATATGCATTCGCACGACACACGCTGAGTGAAAGTGAACACGGAGGAAATGCAAGCTGGTTTAGCGGATGTAGCTTTTTTTAGTGCGTGTTAGTGTGCTTTGCTACATTCGTCATCGTTCCGCCTGGAAATTGCTTTTTACACCAATTTAACAAACAGGTCCACATTGTGCTAACAGAGTGATGAGTAAAGTAAGCATTGATTTCAACAAGAAAGTATATACACTCTGACTAAAGCTCTTACCCACTTCACCAGAGGAAATATATATTATTATGTGGGTATACAACTTTTCACAATAATATTTGGATTCGAGTTTTTGGGAGACTTCAAAGGGAAAACTTGTGCGAAAGTGGAAAGAAATATAAATAGTAGCTGGAGGAACGAATGTGACAGAATTGAGAAGAGAAAGTACGCTCCCTCATGACAAATAATACTCTTTTCATCATCGAATGCGTCAGAAGGGATCAACTTTATGTTGCCGCCATCACCACAACCACTGTCTCGAATTTGCGCGTCTGTGGGAAGATGAAAGTCTTCAGTATGAATTTATAGATATCAATCTTTTCAGTTGACGGTGATTGGTTGGTTTTGATTTCAAAATAAAACTGGGGTTGACAGGTCATTATGGAACATGACGTTATCGCAACCCTTCGGCACATTTATGTCCAGGCAGAAATACAAGTGCTAACTAGTCTTCTACTAATGTTTTTATGTTTGCATGCTTCCACAATTTCACGGAATGCGGAAGCACATCAACATGTTTATCTATCACTACTAACGCCTCGAGATTGTTTCTAAAAACAACTACCTGTTACGGCATTATACGTATGTTAAATTCAGTGAGCTAAAAAGAGCCTCCAAGTTTCCGCCGCACTGTCGGAGAATAATTTGAGAATACTCTCTGGGGGTGACGGCTCTCAAGTATTTTTAGAGATCTCGCTCTTTGTTCATCAGGAGTAATCGAGCTGCTTTCTTGCCATAATATAAACAAACTTCGAGCCTTTCTGCATAATAAGAGCAGCGTATATAGACATGTCTGTTTTTGATCTCGCTTCGCCGCTTCATAGACAATAATGCTGTCCCGGCGAGCTGCCTTTGCGTGTAATTAGATTTGCATGGGCGGACGAGTACAACTCGGACGAGCAATTGGATTTCTCTTGGTTCTCTGAGAGTGCATACTTGATGGTAACGGAGAGGGAAAAGAGAAAGCTAGATGTTTGTGCCTTTTCAACTTTCACCAAACTTTGGGTATCAATACAATGTCATGCTTCGTCTCCAAGTGTTGACGAGAAGTGCGCTGGATAAAATGCTGAGATTGCGGAGTACATGGCTTGTTTTGTTGGAAATGACATTTACTCCGTGTCGTGTTGTACACACAAGGGCATGTTTGTACAAATATGTACATAAGTTAGTGTTACATACTGCACGCTTGTTGTGTATGTTTATAAAAGTTGAGACTACTATTGAAGTCCTCTGAGATATTTATTTTTACTCACAAAGCTGATTAAGCAACATGTGGATACAAATTTCACAAAAAAAAACGAAGTTATTTAAAGAGAAGATTGTACCGTATTTACTTTCTCTATGAGAAAATACCATTGCATAAACCCCTTCTGCTACTTTCAGCTACTTTCATGTGAGATTTGATGAATGTGCCATCGTTCCCAATTCTGAATTGAGATTAATTGAAAGTGTTATCTCAAGGTATAAAAATGCTGGTAAGCCGAGACCAGGTCTAAAAATAACTGGTGTCGTGTACTCTAACAAGTAATAGACTCCCTTTCACGGATAATGTTTGCCAGGACAAAAAACCCTACTCTATTTCATACTCCAGATCAGCTAAAAATACTTTTCACTACAAAAAACGACCCCCGACTCCGACAGTAAGTTGTGTAAGATTTCCTAAATTAGACATACAGCTCAATCTCACTCCAGAGCTGCTAACCTGTAGGCAAGAAAAGAGACAAGATAGGTAGAAACTGGTAAGCCTAAACTCATTTAGCGGCGGTTGTTATAATACTAGACTTCCCATGATGATAGTGAATAATGGTGATGTGCAAAGCTTTCCTCGGAGCAAGAGCTGGGAAGTAATGAAAACCAAGCATTTGCCACTGTCACAACCTGGAGTACGCGCAGCCAAGTTGAAAATGAAGTACAGATACCCATGAGGAGTATAGTATACATATCAGATTAGAAAATGATGTATTCATTATGATGCGATGTAGTATTCATTGCACTGCTCCTCGTGCAATATACGAACACGTTTTCAGTACAATCAATTGAAGCCTGTGTATGACAGGCTTTCCACCGTAGCCTAGTCTCAATTATTCCATTGTAGAGTGATGCGAAAAGAGCTCAAAATTTTCAGTGTGCTTACGCGTACCCTTCATCCATCGACCGGAGTTTTGATGTATTGCAGATTGCAAATATAATATGAATTAGAATCCCTCCAAGGAATGAACTTTTACCTTCTCTAGGAAATGAAACAGGTTTCAAATAAAATCCGGTATGAGAGAACGATGTGCAACCAAAGAGCGAAACCTGTCTCTTATAATTCTGAGCTTCAGGGGCGTTATCCTTTTCGTAGAATTTGGCCAGTTTGACTCATTACCTAATGAATCTATGGCTAGGTTAACTTAGCTGAGATTTTACAAGCCAAAATCACTGTTCGCTGAAAGTGCCTTCAAGTCAAGATCAGGTTCAAATGTATTTTTCCTTTTCACTTTTGACTACAAAAAATTAATATGGTATGCTACAACCTGACAAAGTCAACTTGTACACATGTACCTCCAGATTTAATGAAACTTTTTTTGATATCAGAGTAGAACGAGGAGGATCAATTTGAGCATATCATAAAGAATAGAAAAAACTTGGTTTTTATAAAAGTCGGTATTAAAAGTTGATGAAAATTTACTCTTCTATTTCATGAAATCATGGATGTTGCAATATCATACATTTAACGAGGTGCATTCCTTGGCGTCTTTTTTAGGTTCTAAAAACGGCAGTATGAATAGTATTACGCCAAGTTACTGTTGACGCTAATCCACAATAACAAGACACAAAGATGCGGGTTAGAATGAGTAAGCGAAGGAATGACGTAAACGAAATGAATCCCTGCCAAGCTGTCACCATCCATCCTTCTAAGAGCTTGTTCCAACGAAATCGGGTTGATTCAAGCTGAGAAAGCAACAGGACCCATGATCTAAGGACGATTAGGAAAGCAGCAATATGATTCGTGTGTCTTGCTTTGGTTTCCATTGATCTCAATTCTCCCTGAAATGATACATGAAGCACACGCTTTGACTGACAGTGATGTTTAGATGTAGTACGTCTCCGGGTTTTGGAAAAGACATGAAAAATGAAAGATTCGCAATTACAAACAAAAAAAGTATTGTATATGAACCTTACATAATCTTACAAAGAACTATCTGTTATATCAACGTCAATTGCAGCGTGTAAATTTAAGTGATAATACGACGAGTCTATCAAGATTCTGCAACTTTCTCATTTCCAAGAACCATAAACACAATATTATCGAGTATCTATACAATAGTATATTTTTTCTAAAGAATTCATCTTCCCACGGCTCACTTGTTTACTGGAGCATTTACTTTCACTTACATTTAACAGCATTCCTCTCTGCTGCCTCCAAACTTTGAAGCTGATCATGAGCCAAATCAAATGAACTGGAAGTGAATTAGCAAACTTTTTTCATTTGCCCTCCGTCTCTTTGTGTTTTTCCACTTTTTCTATTTACAACTTTGTATTGTGATTGAGTACAGTTTACCTGGAATTGGAATCCAAAAGCAACGAGACGAAAGACAAACGTGCAGCTACGCCCCTTCGTTTTGTAAGAGAATACTGTTGTGCAATAAAAACAATTATTTTTGGAGGCTGTATTTCTCAAGGATTACTTGAGCTTTTGACTTTGTACGTGAGGGTAAAAAGCAGAGATGTAGAACAAAGCGTGATTTGGAGAAAGCAATGTTCAAGATCTATAATATACTAGTCTACGTGTATATCTTGAGGCGACTAACGCCAAGGACGAAAAATGATTCACAGGTAAACGGATATATTTATTTTGACCTGCTTTTCTTTTGCCTCGTCCATCCGTGGAGTTTATTACGCTTGATTTGTAATTGATTTTATGTGCACAATTAGCACTACCTCAAAGCATATACTATGTCTATATACATATAAACCAGCACGACTGCTTAAAGAATTTCTATAATCAAAAAGTGAAAAGGATTATATAGCAATATCTGTACATGTACTTATAATTCTTGATGTCATCAAATAGCATTTATGAAATCGATCTGTACACAACCGAGATGAATTGCGTATTCCACAACAAAAGACAAAAAATCGCGTCTAGGTAGATTGGTGGAGTGACTGGGTGAAAGTTGGTATTTTCTCAGGTTTGAATGATGAAATTAAAACGACCTCTGTTAAACATTGATAAATTACGAGTTTCTGGTTTTCTTTCTGGTGCTCTTAATAGTGTCGCTGGTTTTGTGAATTGTAGCATCGGTTTCCAGCCAGTATATATCCCACGGGAGAAATAGTTTTGATACATGTTGTATGCAGGAAATGAAACAGACAGGAGTTTCCTATAGAGAATAACTCAAGTGAGATTGTCCCTCAGAGACTACCTGGAGAGACAATGAAACTCTCTGATTTACGACCAATTAAATGGAAAGGTGAACTGTCTCTTGTAGTTTTACGATCGTCTGGATCACACCCATGTCCGATAGACAAACGACATTGTGGTATGTTAGTAGGTATCTAGTATGAACCTTAGGCAATCCGGAACCTGTGTAGAACTCTTGTACGTGTTTCATAAAGACAAAAGCATCGAACAAATCTAAATGGATCTGTAGCTTTAAATTAATTTTTGTCTGAGTGACGCAAGCAACTACTATTTTAGGCTTTATGTACTTATGCCCATTTTTAACCGATGCTCATAATACTGGTTTACTGTTGGTATAAAATGCAAATAGACAGCCAGAGTATATCGGTTGCATAACTGGTATACATATATACGCTAAACACAAATCATCATGAAATGAACAATCATAAAACGTGGTAACAATATGACAAACTTTGGGTAATAATCTGTTCGAGGTCGCAGTGAAATTGAATGATTTTATAGTTACACCTGCTGTGTGCTTATCACCTTCTTCCTTTCTCCGCAACTAATTTTGAACAGGTATAAAACCTTAAACTGTGAGAGACGTTATTTATCGTAATAAAATTAATTAATTTAGCAGACACACATAAACTCACGACTAGCATTTTTACACTTCACAAATAAAAGCACTATTTACGATAGATATAAACATACACTAACTGATACCTGTACGTAATCTAGTTTAAACTACGTAATGAAGGGTTTATGTTTTACACTGACTAATACTGATATACTAAACCAGAGGTCCTCTTTACTTTTACTGTCGTCGTAGCGAATGCAAGAAACATGCTTAGTGCTCTGGGAGCAATTGCATTTCGTGAAAATAAATACAACATGCCATTATCGAGAATAATCGACTTGCTTTCTTATTCGTAACAAACTCACAATTTTATGTACTTATATACATAATGTGTGCAGTATTAACTAATGTAATATTCCGAAAATATCAGATCTTTGGTTTTACGCGTTGTAGTGTTCCAGTTCGTTTAAAATCTCCACATCCTATAAAAATATTTATGTTAAAGCTCACGATACCTTTACATTACAAATTTAAAACGAAATGCATAGAAGACAAGGCACTAGCGTGTATACCGGCTGAATTTGCTAGCAATCACATTGTTTCAAGTGAAACTATAGTTGAATTACCTACATGCGCACGTTTCATACTTTTGAGACTGGAATTAAAAGAAAACTTGCAATGTATTATGCATTAATTATTACGCCCAATGAACGGCACTAGTGAGGGTGAGGTGGACTGGAGACCACGGTGTGGTACGGTGGTGGTAAATCTTCATTTGGAGGGGGATGATTAGGGGTTGCTAAAACAAAGAAAAATCACATTGCAATTGTGCATGTGGCAATAATTGTGTTCCATTGTTAATCCTTGATGTTTGTACCTGGGGTATAAGGAAATTGTTGAGGATATCCGGGCGGAAATTGAGTAGCGTTTTGACGATAATCAGTGGGTTGAGTAACTCCTGGACTTCCAGCATTGGTAGTGGGATACGGGTACGGATATGGAGGTCCGCTGTTCACAGGAAAATTGAGTGGATATGGCACACTAAATCGTTGATCCACATAATTTGGTCCGACACCCATGGGCATTTGCTGACCATTCACGTTTGGCGTTACTGAAATAAACACCCAAAATAGTCATATGCATTTTTGAATTCATGCAATTTGAAGATAAGTTGACAAAAGTATCATTTATCAAAGAATATTACTCACTCGGATAAACGTATCCGTCAGAAACTTGGACTTGCTGAATCACCATGTCCGGCTTTTTTCGGACCCGACAAAAGTAATGAAACAGGATGGCAAAGAATATTATGAAAATTCCTGCAGTGAACAGGTTCGAAAATTTGCTCATGATGTCAGACTTTTTAAAATTATCACAGCCTTGGAGAAAAAATTCATCACTCGCACAATGAGCGAGATTTTATAACTGAAGGGAGAGACTTTGTGAAACTGGAGAAACTACAGTATGTGCGTACAATTCCATTCCACACCAACAAAATATTTCATTTCACTTCACAGACATAAGTGACAAAAATGACGCGATTCATTTACCACTTCTGTCCACATGTATGCTCAAAATACAAATAATGTTTGTAATAATGTTTTCCTTTGTAATATGCATGTGTACAAATTTGAAATTTATTGAGAAATAAAATTTATAAAATTCAGATTGGCGACCTCGGTGACAAATCTGAGACGACTGGGACTACATGTCTCCAGTTTGACAATCGTACAAACAAAACTCCAAAAACAACCCGAACCGAAGAGAATTTTTATGATTTGCAACAGCAAAGAAAACAGTCGATGCAAACCTTTAAATGTAAAAACATCGTATTTTTACTCCGTGTGAATCCACTTTCTACCAGTCCATATACTATACTACGTCTTTTCTTCTTTTAGAACTTGATGAGAATGAGTAGCATGAATAGCATGTGAGATTTGAAAAACACAACAACAAGCAGACTCGGCTTAGTTGAGTACACTAATGATTGGATGCCTAACAAAATCGTAGATATGCATACTAGAAATATACATACGTGAGCGAGTAGCTCATATATAAATAATCTCATCGCCAGCTTGAAAAGCAACAAATGCATGTACCTGTTGCCTACTCGTGGCTATTGCATCTGTAATCTATCCATATGCATATCATTGAACCAATACAATTTTTTAAATAAAAAATGACAGCGTTTAAATTTGCATGCATGCAAAAGCGACAAGAATTATCAATCCAATCCATAATCCATACGTACCGACCATACCAGAGCTAAATGTGAAGTGTGAATTGACGTTTTACACATGTGCTTTGTGTGAATTTAGTAGCTATCCGTTTTCGTTATAATAATAGTGCTTGACCACTTTTCTGGTCAATATCGTCGTAAGATGTTAAACGGGGTTACAAGAAGTATGTACTTAGGAAGAAATTAGGTTCTCACTGCTTCAATATGAATTACACTTTGTAGCAATCCATAAGCTCAACAGCTCAAGTCAGGCAAAACAAGAGGTTTCTGTTGAATAAGATTCCTGGACAAAAAACTGTCTGCTACATGGTAAGTTATTATTGCTAAAGATGGACATATAGTATATACATTTGTCGTAATACATTATGTTGCTCAATGCGCACTATAAACCGCTCCGAATTTCCGAGAGTGAAGTTATGGCTGCTTATTCTGTGTAATATTGGTATTCTTTGGACAAGCATAAATAGGTATATAATTCTAAGCCGAATTACAGTCTAATTCAAACTGCTTCGATTTTTGAACTATTTTTATTGTTTTTCTACATACATAAGTATTGTACTCAAATTACGCTATGATATGCACTCCAATTAAACTCGCAGAGAGATGCATGGTGCGCTGAACTTTTTAACAACTTTTGTAAGCTGCTATTCCTAACCAAAAGTCCGACTCTAGACACAATTATTGATAAATTACTTAATCGAAATTCAACTTTATTTAGTCAGATCAAAATCATGAAATTCATACAGACAAGAAATGCTACGTCAAGTTACAAAAGTATGCTTTCACGTGGCGTGAGTGTACCATAGAGTTTCGTCTAATCTCAACTGCCACAGCCGCAGAAAGATCCAACTTTGAGATTTCGGTCATCTTAAAATGTGTTTGTGTATTTACACAATACCGAAGGAGATGCGGAAAACAAAAACTCTCACATGCTAATGTGTTTGGAATTTAGTTTATCACAGATCAGCAGCCACTATAAATAAAAAGTAAAATAGATCTAATTTTTTGTGTGAACTAGTTATCAGTAGAAAGTGTTCAGTTGTCACAGCCAAAATGTAGACTGTTTGTTGTTTTGGACGTTGAGGAACCGTTGAAATCGGAAGTAACATTTTTTCGTCTGAACTCTGTCATCTGTGGGCACTGGAAAATATCCAGAATTTGTGAAGAACTCGAGGCTGGTCAGTGGCAAACCGTTTTTGTGGTGACTTGCATTTGTGACGACGTGAAATACTCATTTTAGGGTATTTAAAGATGACTGCAACATCGCCTCTGTGTCTCATAATTTTTAAAATCAGAGATTCTACCTTCCAGTCAGTTGGGTAGAAGTGTTTAAAATCTCACGGTCAACGGATTCTTATCAACGCATCATGTTCCGGCTTAGTTGTTGCAGCTTGTGTCTGGTGAGGTCAACCGGGAAGCGATCGTTTTCAGTATCACAGGTAATTTTAAGCAGTTATGGTGCAGAGACTCATAATAAGATTGCTAATTTATAAGACTTTCATTTGGTTGTTAGTTAGTAATATTTGTAATTCATGGTTGATTTCTAGTCGAAATGGAAAGGATGGAGCACAGCTTCAAGAGTTGCAACAAAACCAGCAGTTGACGATGGTAGCCATCAGGAAAGCGAGCAGTTCAGATCGTTGGAGACTGAGAACGCCGACATTCGGGCTAAAGAATTGAACGCTAGGTCCCATGGCATGAAATCTCAGCATGCAGAAGATATACTTCAACGCATTGGCAGTTCTGCGGTACCAGGAGCACAGGCGACTTCATCTTCCAATTCTATCAAATACTTTCCCGTCACTGTTGCCGAAACTGTGGAATCTGTTAGAATCCCACAGACAAATAGGCCTGTAACACTTTTAAATGCTTCGGACCCAGCTGTTTTAGAAAAAGCTGTCAAATTAGACGCAAAAGATTTACTGAAGTGTTACTTAGGATTGTCAAAGTCACGTCTAACGGGCAGGTATTGTACAGAACAGCACGTTAATATTACATTCAATTATTTGAAGACATTGTTAATAATTAAGGTTCTTTTATGCAATAGCAAGGAGCATGCCGCTGTTTTTGCTGTAATTTCTGGGGTTAGTGGGCTGACTTTACTAACCATTGGAGCAAATGGACTTACAGCAGCTTTGGGCGGTTTAAATCTTTTGCTCTACACCTGTGTGTATACACCATTGAAGCGGCGGACTATTGCAAATACTTGGGTGGGATCAGTCGGTCAGTTATTTTTTTAGAGTTCAGTTTGAACGGAAAGATTTAGTTTTTTAAAGGACGATTGTAAATGTTTAATTGAAATCAGTTGGAGGAATACCCCCACTTATGGGCTGGGCAGCTTGTGCAGGCGAATTGTCACATGGTGCATTACTGTTGGGAGGCATCCTCTATGCATGGCAATTTCCACATTTTAATGCCTTATCATGGAATTTAAGGAATGACTACAACAAAGCAGGATACAAGATGATGTCTGTTTGGAATCCCGGTAATAGAACCGTATTTTGGAAGCGCAACAAACAATGTATCATCATCACATTGAGTTATTGGTTATTAATCCTATTAATTATATGAATTGTAATGTTTTTAGAACTATGTCGCAAAACGTCGCTGCGGTACAGCCTCAGTTTAATTCTGATGTCCAGTTTAGCTCCAGTCTGTAATGTAACGTCGTGGACATTTGTGATTGACTCCCTGCCCTTAAATGGATACTTGGCTTATCTGGCTTACAAATTCTATCAAGAAGGAGATAGCGCAAGCTCCAGAAAACTTTTCCGGTTTAGTCTTATACATTTACCAACTCTGATCCTATTGATGATGGTTAGTAAACAGGCGTACAAGGATAAGACGAAAGAGTGCCCCGTTACAGAAGCAATTAACGAAGTATCCTCTTCTCTACATATTTTGCCCCCGTCACCCCCGATCGTGTTCTCTAGTATTAGTACGAATAATTCGCAAACCGCTACTAGCAATATTAATATCCATAATTCAACACCTGAAAATATCCCTGTCTTTAGTAATGTTTCGAAATCCGTTAATGATGCGCCGGTAGAACAATACAAACTAAGTTGAACTATAATCTGTTAATAATAAATGACCTAGTCTATTCCGCTATAGTCAAATGTAAACGTTTGCTGTACACCATTACTTGTCATATACAGAAGAGGTAGGGTTTATTAAGCATTAGTTATTCGCATAACTGTTTAATATTTTGAGTTTAGGTTGATATTATACAGTGGTCATCAGCAAATTAACTTGAGTTAGTAAGTTTACATAGGTACAATCTAAATCACAATTCAGTGCGCAAGAAGACATTCATAATTTCGTATTGCTCTTACGAAAGCTTTGCATGTATGTATTGCATATATGAAAGCACCGGTTCAACATCGCGAGAATCAGAGAAGGAATTTTACTTTATTTAAGAATATTCCAGGAATCTTTCATTGCATGCATATGGCATTCAATAGTAGTTGTGGAAGAGTTCAATCAAGTATGCTGAAATCATGTTAATCTGATCTAATTTCCATAATTTCCAATGGGTTAAACTTCAGGAATTGGCTTAAGAAATGACCATTGCTTTCAATATTTCAGTTTATTTGCTTTGGCCATGGAATAATAAATTGTGCCTTCTGGAATAAATTCGAGGAAGAAAGTTCCAGTGAGTTCCCTTCTCAATGTGTCGAATCACGCTGCGATAAATCACAAATAAATGTGAAATCCATTTAACTACCGAAATACCGAATCTAGATGGTTCAGTGCTCAACAATACAGAATTCAAATTATTTTGTAAATCATCTTGCCGTTCGTGTCTTCAGTCTCTACCAGTTTGGCATCCAAAGGTCCTGTAGATAGAGATATATATTTGCCTCACGAAAATATATGGGTACAGGCAGTTTCTTCTATGTTTACTAAATATATGAGGTCACACAGAGGGGCACAATTAAGGTACAATCGGTGAATCTCAAGCACCCGAAACACCGAATCTTGACACACTTCTCAATATTGCGTGTGACTTATGAGTGTATTCATTATTTGAGATGGGAACCTAAATGCTATTGCTCTGAGTTGTCCATGTTGACAATGTACAATACTATAAAAACTATCATTTATACCACTAAAGTGAAAGTCTCGGATCAGTTATGTTAGGAATTTACTATTTGTACTGCCTACAATGTACGACCCTGAATATAACTCAACAGTTGTGCATAACCTTTGGGAGTTTGTGACTTTTTTAATTGATGACCTGACGAGGCGAATATTGCTAACGAACGAAGCAAATTTTTTCAGACGTTCTGTGAAATCTCGAATACTAATATTAGTAGTACTGATTCAATTGTACAGTGGTCTCGTTTTTAATTCACGACTAATGTGAACTATTTTTGTATTCTTCTGAAAGTTTCAAAGTGACTAGCCTCAATTTTTCCATTTCCAGTTGAATAAAATCAGTTATAACTTTTCGTTTGTCGCGAGCAGAAAATCCCACTGTGCTATCCAGAACAGGTTGAATATTCAAAGGTTGACCAACATTCATAAAAATTCGTTTGCCTACTCGTGGAATATACGGACGTTGGTTTGGCAGAACGTCTGCCATGCCAGTATGATGAAATGGGATAACTATAGGCGTTGTCTTCAACTCTGATATTATTCTTCCTATTCCCCACTTCAATCTATAAAGCCTTTCCCTCTCCACGTTGACTTTTCCTTCGGGAAAAACATGAAGCCAGTCACCATAATCATTGAGACGGTCAATCGCAAAATCGACAGACTTCTGATAAACTCCCATACCACGAACGGTTGGTATACATTTACTGAAAAAACAAACACTGCATTAGTCGACATCGCATATTAGGCGAATAATTTTCTTCCACGTCAAAATAGTTAATTACCCAAGTGAAAAGAAAGCACTATGGGTGGCTCTTGAAAAACAAATGTCGTGAGCTGCCAAACTCCACCGCATGTTTTTTTGATCGGCCAAATGCTTTGGGGATAGAGCTAACCCTTACAAACAGAATCCCTTAATTCTCCAAATATTAAACAATTGATAATGAAAGTTTAGTGAGTAGGCGTCGAGTATGAAATACGCTTTTACCAATCAGTCCAGGATCATCCATGCACGATTCATGGTTTGATACTGTAATCAAAGGGATGCCTGGAGGTCTCTTGTAGATTGCATCAATTAAAATATCCTTATTCTGAACTTTCGATCTATTCAAAACATCTGAAAGAGGAACATTGGGTATGATTACATGTTTAAGATACACTCCACGAACTAGTACAGTGCGATATGTGAGTGTGATAAGATAAGTGATAATATTCTTACTTAAAAGAGTTCTCCCAGCCATTCCAACAAGAAAAACAGTTATGCGACTCTTCAATTCCCAATACTTTTGAGACTTTCGGAAATCAGGAAATGGCCAAGCACAATCCAAACTAGGCAATCGTTTAGGCGAACGCATCATGCTGACTAAATATCTTGAATGAGAAGTACTGTTTAAGGCTCTGAAGAAATACTTCGAATGAAGCTGCAAAACCATCCTACAACCGACGCTTTATGACTGAGATCGTTGAGGCAACGTATTATCTTCTACTATAGAGCAATTCCTGTAAACCAATACGACAAATTCTGTTACACAAACTCAATTATTTTATTACATCATGATTATCTACACAAAAACAAGCGGACTTTAAATCCAAGCAATCATACTTTTCATTCATTCACACTTCAAACAGAAACGAAAAACAGACAAAAATAAATTTAAAACTCCTCTCAGTACTTTTGAATTGGGGTTATAAATTAAATTGTAGCAAAACACACTTCTTCGACCGTGTATGTTGTAAATTGACATGTCTACACCGCGTTAGCTGCCAAAACTCCTACAGCAGCGGATCCCAAGTAGTTCTGAATTTGACGTAAAAATTTACGATTTTCATCATCTTCTTCTAGGTTAACTAGGCCTTCCACGATTCGCAAGAGATTACCCTGTGTTGACAGTGCTTCAATTACAAAATCCTTAGCTTCACAGACAGAGAGAACGACTGCGAGTAGACTTAAAACAGCTCGTCGGACAATTGGATCTTCGTACCGCGTAAAGTGCGAAATTAGTTCTCCAGCTAGAAAAAAGTTGATCAAAACATGTCAAACATGTTGTCTCACTTAAACGTGTTTATGTAAAACTCGTTACTTTAAATATAAAATTACATTCTGTGAGTGTAAACATAAAAGATGTTTTAAGATTTAGTACCTTTATTGTAAACATACACAAGTTATACTTACCATGGGAAGCAATGTGTCGTATATGAGGGCAATTTGGCCCTGAACTTCCAAGCACACAAGATGCCAGATACTGAAAAATCTTCACCAGAAAAAAATCGTGCATGTTTCCGGAACGAGTTCTTTCATCTTTATCTAAGTAGAAACTGGACATTGCTGTCATTCTGTTTGCAACACAAGACCACAGAATTGGTAAAAATCGAGAAGAATATTCGTCGGGCACAGTCACCATTGTTTTCTTTGGCGTAACAAAATATTTCGTTTTTGAAGCCACTCTACGGTCAACTATTTCACGCCAGGTCAAGTCCTTATCGCCTGCAGCTGTGAACTCCGGAGGTGCCTGACTAATAACCACTTGCTCGGTTTTTATAGTTATACGACACGTATTACAGAAGCGGAGTTTCTTTCTAGATTCAAAGTATTTCCGAATAAACTCGGGATAAATTCCGCATAGTTCCTCAGTGTGCTTCTGCATTTTTGCCCACAAACAGCTAAAGCAGGATTGTTTCGATGAGAGTTGAACAATATCTAACAGCCGCACTAAATTAGTAAGCCGCTGTCCTAAAGCATAGTGCGTTCTGTCAAATATTAAGTTTCCAACAGCGTCTACCACTTCAAATGGGTGTTTTGTAAACAATTCGTACAAGGCCAACAAAATTGGAACCTCTAATTGATCCTTTCCTTCCATGTCGATGAGACTCCTAAAATACATTGCACAATAACGAAAAGTATAAAAATGTGTTATACTAGTCCAACTTCTCCAAAAAGTATTAATAGGTATTTATTTTTAGTACAATTGGACAGTTTCGTAAGTTGTATGTATATGTACCTGCTCATTGTCTTCGCAATCTGTGCATCCACCCGTACTCCAGACGACAACAATACAGGAATCTTTAAGACAACAAGGCAGCGCAAAATTTCAGCTTCATCTTCATCCTTCGATGACTCGAGCAGTGTCTCAACAATTTCACTAAAGTACATTGGGATTTTCCGTTTGCGAGTACGAAGAGTGAGGATTCTCGGGTCAATGGGCACCTCAGAATCTTCCACTTCGCCTAGAGTTTTGAACATATCTTCAGACTTTGCCGGAGGTGAATCCTCTTCCACATCATCGTCACTATCAAAAACTTCTATGGGTGGATTCGAACTTGAATTTTCGCCTTTATCTTCATCGCCAGTAGACTCTGTTTCCACTTTTGTTATTCCGTTTGTATAGAATTCAATTATCTCAGCAAACATCCGGGACGACGACTCAAACTTCAATTTGCTTGGATCACCAGTATTGGTAGCATCACTAAGAGAAGAAAAATCCTGCATGTCAGAGACAATCTGTCCCAAAGCCATTCCACAGGCTCTCTTGTTTTCGTTTATACTTTCCAAGGAATGCACAATATTTTGCAATATTCGACCAGTTTCAATTTTCTGTTGTACAATGTCCTGGCTGCTCGTCTTGTCAATTCGGTTAATCTTGATTTGCCGAGCAAGTGCTGTGACGGCGAGAGTCGTCGAATATAGAGAATTTTCATCCACTAGTGTGCTTTTGTTCAAAACGATCCAATGGTTGATGCATTCTTGCCATATTTCAAAACAGCTATTTGCTTCCTTTTCGATAAACGCTGCCCACTGCAGCCAAAACCGCTTACTAGTTGTGACAGTTTTTACTGGCAATGTGCGAAGGATAAATTTCCAGTGTGAACTGTTTTCTAAAAATTCCAGCGATGGAAACAATAGTACATGCCATATTCTAGAGTTACAAGAACAAGGCAATCCCTTATATGTCAGTCAATTATACAAAAATATTAAAATATATTTGAAATAATTGGATATATTGACATTATATACTTACGTGTCACATTTGATGTTAAAAATGACCTTCACTAGTTTCGAAGTGGCGTGTGAACTTAAGTGAAGAAATGTCTTTGCTACTAATCTTCGGCCGATTGTATCACTCCGACCAAAGTCTGCTAGCTCTCTAATAAAGGTTTCAAATGGATTTTGTTTTTGTGAGGATAGCTCTTCACCTTGTGACGTGTAAAAGTACTCGGAATCCGAAAAGTATCGCATAAAAGTACGATCTAAAAATGTGGCCAAAACATGAGTTCGAACTTTGACGGCTTCCACCTCAACTCTGTTTCCTTCATTTGTCACTGCTCTGATTCCAAAGGTTAATGTATAGATGGCTAATGCTAATTGTTTAAGAAGAAAACTTAAAAAATCTTTGGCGCTCAGATGAAAATTTTCCGGGACGGCAAAAAGGATCCGCTGAAAACTGGCACACTTAAAAATAATGAAGAAAATTTACATTTGTTCAAATTAGTTAACCGATTGCTATATACACTCGTGATTACTACATAATAATTATACACTCTGTAGCGCTGCAAAAACAAAAAGTCCTAGTGCATCAAACAATCGGGTAAGGACATATATTCTAAAATTCTCAGTCACACTTATTTAACTCATTCACTCATTCCCAAATGCAACATGTTTAGGCAAATACTCCGATAAAAATATAATATATCAATCTCATATATACATCAATTATTGGCTAGGTTGTTAAATCTGATGTGCTCACCTCAGCAATTAAGCCCGGAATTTCTTCGCCCAACGAAAGTGATACGAATGCTTCAGCGCAAGAGTCCGCACTCATCCAATGTTGCAACAATCGTCGAGAAATCTCGGAAAAATTCTGCTCTCTTCTCCGCTTATCGGCTGCTGCTTTTACACCAAGAACAGCCGTATTTCCACCTACTTGACTCTTATCTACGTAAGCTGAAAAGGCAGAAGAAGACTTCTTAAGCTCCAAAATAATCCCGAGGGACTCCACTGAAAAACCGTGAGATGTGACAAATTCAATAAGGTCAGCAGGAAGGTCTGAGTTCAAAATTAACGAAGAATTTTCGCAGTAAAACTGAAGTCCTTCCAAAAACTTGCGTCTAAATTCCTGACGGTCGGCCGCTTGTTGCAATGCTACTTGAGCTTGAGCAGACTGAGCAGGTACTGCGGGTGCTACTGAAGGATTCCTGCTGGAGTTGGTTGATGTCGCCTCTTCGTCAACACGAACTTCTGTCGACCTATCCTCCGGAGTGGATTTCCTTGATTTCGACCAGAGGTTTTCAGCAGCTGCCGCAGTCGTTGCGGAGAGGGACGATAAACTTACTTTGGATTTTGATGTTTCACCCAACGGCATGACTAATCTTGATCTTGAGAAAAGCTCATCGCGAAAACATGGACAGGTAGCAAAACCTCGTCGTAACTCAATTTACTCCAAGAACGCTGGAAAAATAAAATGACAGTATCAGTACACAAAGTAGTTGAAAATACTGACTTTACAAGCCTGATAGTATGACATATGTATTTAAACGGTAAAGCGCGAGAGGTATAAGACAAATATCAAACCGAGATGACTTACCCTCGACCTTAGTAAAATGTAAAAAACAAAAAACTTCTTATTAAGCCGAGTTCAAAGAGTTATCCAATTTCCAGTTAGTTCCGCACTACTTGTAACTGCAGAATCTGCTCAAATGGTAAAAACAAAACAATTCAGTTGTCAGCATATTTTACATTTTACAGCACCGGTGACTCGTACTAAATTCAAGCTCTCTCCATAATATAATCTCCCACTGATTAATCTTCTGAGCTCGTTGTCAATTAAAAAAGCCTCTAGATACAAAATTAATCATACATAAAGTTTTCTTACAAATACACATGGTTGACGCAAATTTTCATTAAATTATTACCTTGAATCAGTTGTCAGTTTGTCCAAGAAAATAGTACATGGACTATTTCTCTGTCATCACAAACGCTCGATACAAACGAACCGTTGTCGACAACTAAAAAACTACTAAAACTTTCAACGTTCTGAGTAGAAAAAAGTTTATTTTTCAAGAAATCCTCACATCACGCTCACGATGCTGTGTATCTGCGGGTGCATAAAGATCTGCTCCACTTCATACACGTTGTCCATGATCCATGGACCATTTCCAGAATGAACAACAAACAGCCCGCTTGCAGTCTTGTGGGAATGTGGGATATATCTACAATGTCCAATGTTTTTATGCTGGTATACAATATCGTTGGCTTACTTGCAGAAGGCCGTATCAGCATTTTGGCGGTTGGGATTTCCCATGTTACTTAAATGCAAAATCCCAACCGCCAAAAAGCTGATACGGCCTTCTGCAAGTAAGCCGACGATAT
>JAHZMW010002308.1:0-10401 GCA_027743745.1 Alloscopus bannaensis | reverse complement strand
ATTATGCAATAAAATATCAGTAAAAATATAAGTTGCATTATATATGTCACGTCCCGTTGCTGTTCGTAGTACACATAATATGCGTACGCGTGTGTGTATATGCGTCAATTTAAATTGAAGGCCGGTGTGCATTCACAGGCATAATGGAGATTCCGACATGCATGTTTTTCATTGATACATGGAAACGAAGAAGGCGTTCCTCCAGCCCCTTCTCTTATTCTCACCTACTCCGCCATCGTTGTCACCATTTCTTTTAACGAAATGTATCTGAGAGAAAGGTCATACGAAAAAGAGAAGGAATGTGAATGAACCATTTATCAAATGGTATTTTGGAAAGTATTGGGATTTTTTTCTTGAAAAAGAATTTTTAAAATGGCAGTTTGTTTAAAAGCGTCAGAGATGTATGTAGCTCGGAATTGTAAGCCCCTTCCCATTTTAAAGGTCAACAGATGCCTGAGCCTTTTAAAAGTTATTTGTTTTCTTCATCGAGAAACAAGGGGAAAATGGACATAAGCTCAAATACTAAAGTAAATCCTTATGATTCCTCTCGAATTCAATTAGTCTCCAAATCTCTGCGATCTTGGCTTTGGTGATGATATGTGTGTGGCAATACGTGTCATTCCGTTTAATTTTAAAATGCTAGAGAGAGAGCAACATTGCCAAGTACTTTTTTTTAATTAAGTGGACCATTCTTTTATGGGATGATGATCTAGTGTGCTAATAATACAGCTCCGAAAGATGAGGATGATGATCATGACGATGACTGTTGAAACGTGGTCACACACACTGAAAGTCATCAATTTTTATTGTGCCTGTCGCTCTCTCGCTCAGACGAAAATCCGTAAAGTAATTGCCAAGAGATGTAGAGATTTTCTTCAGAGGCATAACGCATCCTTCAGTACTCATTGCAAAGCTATTCATTAAACTCAACATGTTCCGAATTAAGGGGCGCAATTTTGTTCTTCGTCTCACACAATTTTATTCTCGCTTTCAGAGGGGCATCAATTGCCGCGAGGATGTTCACACATTCACCAGATATTCTCTCTCTTTCCATCTCTCTCTACATCATTTACATTGATTTTGTTTTTCAAATTTGCTCTGCTTCAAATCTGTCTCCGCTTCAGAAAGTGAGGTACACACAATGAACTTGGAGTTACTCGCAAAAATATGAGCCAATTTTTTATGCGTGAAGCGAGAAAACGGGTAATCACTCTGACATTGTGTAACACACACATGTACTCATCATCTTGTACTACCAACATTTTGAGAGTGTGATCTTGCTCCCTTTCCATCGCTCTCTCGCGTGCTCTCCAGATTACGCAACAACGTGATTAGTGTGGGGCAGTTGTCGTCAGGAGCATGTCAAAGTGTGACTCTACTAAACTTGGTAGCTTAAAAGATTTGAGGAATAATGCACAAGGCATGTTTTTGCTGCTGGAGGCGTGAGATACGATTTTGAGGAGGGCACGGTTTCAATTTGACATTTTAAGAGCCACGAAATTTGCTTAAATGACAACGGGTGTTGATACTGCTGAAAATTTCGTCAAAATGTCAGGTGTTGCTGTGGTATATGACGATACATATAATATGTAGGAAGTATGGAGTGGGGCTTATCATCGTTCAGACAGTCATGCACCGCGCATCTTCCGAGTTGACAATGATTGTTGACACGATGCCTCCGCCGCTGTTTGTGTGGACAAATAAACAAAATATAGTGTCCTCCGTCTAAGAAAAAAAACCATTTCTCTTTGTCACGTCACGCACAACCAGCACGCAATTACATGTGGACGACAAAAACACGAGGGACATATTTTTTAAGGGACGGAGGGAGATTGGGAACAAATCAGAGAAGGAAGCCTTTGTGTGTCTGTTCGATACAAAGTTTCATCTTCGCAAGCAAGCGCGTTGTAATTTTGATGATTTAAGGGACCGTAAGACACCATACCGCTCTCGGTGTGTACGCTCGTCTTCTTCTTCCCTGTGGCATTGTTTAGAAAATTAGAGCTAATTTATAGAATTAGCAGGACCTTGGCCATGTCGTCGTTGGGCGAGTAAACAGAAACACAGGGACAGCGATGAGACAACATGTGCATCATCGTTGTCATCATTGTTATTACAAGCGGAAGCCTTGTTTGCATTTGCGCTTCATTGTGGTTCTGGATTACAATGATGAACAGAAACGGACTCACTTTGTGTAATGATCTGTTTGTTTTTCGGAGGTTGTCTGTCAGCCGCATTGTCATGATCATGATCAGCAGTTTTTTTTGAGCGATCAGAGCCACAGAATGTGACGCATAGGTACAGTAAGCTAGTGTCCTTTTAGATCACACCGTGATAGATTGGTTGTTAGATATTTTTGCAGATTTGCTAACGGTGTTTCTTTTACCTCATTACGTTTTCTTGGCAAACATGCAGAAAAACTCTATATGATAATGAGTTCCTAGTTACAAACCAATCAAGCACTAAAATGACCAAACCTTTAGAGAATGAGAATAGCTTATCTACACCATTAATTATTGTTTCATTGACTTTGTTAAAAATTGTAAAGTTACTTTTTCCCGTATTGCCGGGTTCAATTCATATACATATTCCTCTGATGGATTATATTGTTGGAAAGAAACGAGGATGTGCCTGCAATAAATAAATGCGGGCGGATTTGTTGACCCTCACGACTCTGTAAATCACAAATCGACACGATCAAGGACTTTCCACAACAACGGATTAGCGAACACCTGTGAATTGCTTATATAAGGGCTGACCATGAAAGGATTTAATTGCACACTGATCTAGTTCTTGACAAAATGGCAATCGAAAACTGTTGACGTGTGACTTTGGGTAGTATAAAGTGTAGTCCTTCTCATCTTCCTTCGTCTTAAGATGAATATATGGTGGTATATACCCCCGCATCATATATTCTTCTTGACAAGTTAATAAATTGCTTTTAATTTCCACTGTAAAGTGTAACTTGAAAAGTGTGCACACAAAAAATGATCTTGTGAACACACGTTTTTTCCCTTTACAACGGGACTCATTGTCAGGTCCATCTTCAAGAGTGATGAGACATGTCTGTTCATCTGTTTTGTGTGTGAGAAGACGACCTTGATCACTCTCGGACGTGTCGAGTAAAGAAACCAGCGAAAAGTTTCATTCACTCATTTCCACACAGTCCGACTGTGGGCAATAAAGAGCCTTACGAAGAGGGATCCTTCCGTATAAGGAAGCAAAGTCAAGGCAAGAGAAAAGTTTGCACCGTTCTTCGCATGATGATCAGATCATTCATCATCAAAAACGCGAATAATAATTCCTCCTTTTTTACGTTTCATCGTCATATTTATTATACAACATGTGTCCATGCATCATTGCCCAATGCCTCCTTTCAATCCCGAAAGACGAGGCCTTAACAAGAAGCAATAAAAGTATACGTGCTCCAACTATTTCATCAGAGAATTTTGTAGACTTGTGTCAATATACTGAATTTGACGATGAGCACAATGTCGTTGTTGTGTGAAGAATTTAGAAAAAATATCAAATTTCCATTTTTTTCATCCACGCACACTCATCTTCTTTGTTTAATTGTGAGTGTTGTGTTACGCGTGCTAAATGGACCTGAGTGATTAGATTCTTCCTTTTTCGTAGGTGTGAGAGTATACAAAGAGCCGTGAGAAATCAATTGTACAGCCTGTCTGATCATAATAACGCTGAAAAAATCATAAGAAGAAGTCCAAAAGTTAGGCTCATCTCCTTGTTCTTCGGTCTGATATTGTACAAAAGTATTTTGACACGCTGGGTCGCTTGTTTGCAGATTGCAGAGAGCTGCAGACACGGGAGGTTTTGTACACACATTATGATGATATTGATGATTGTCAAAAAAGGGAATGATGTGATCCTCGTCCCCTTACTAAAATAAACAATCCAATAAAAATATATTATTTCGTATGTTTATGAACGAGTGGCATAATTCCATTTCATGAACAAAACCTTATTGACACAACAATAGAAAATTGTGGATTGAGAAGTAGGTATAATTCTAGGTATGGAGAGGAGGACAATGGTTAGAAATGTGCGCTGACTTGAAAAGGGAGATGTTTAATGCCACCATGATTAGTGCGGAGGCAAGGTTATCATGATGACGATGATGACATAACTCCACTTTGTGTCCGTCCCCTTGAATGGTTTTTCTGTCGAAACGAGAGAGTGAGACAGAGAGATATGAGTCGCATAATTTACATAACGGCCAATTAGCCATGTCTTACTTGTGTGTCTACAGTGGATCATACACATATATATGCTTTTTTTTCAAAAACACATTAAAATATATGAATTTCTCACAAAAATATGTGGATGATAATGAAAAGCTGACAATATTTGAAATGCAATGCAGGCTCTCGCGCGCGCAGTATTCATGGTCGATGAGGGTGGTCTCCATAGGCTAACTTTTAGACGGGCATATCCATAAACATTTATTGGTATCTTCATCATCATCCTTTCATTTTGACGGTCAATGGGCCTGTTGAAAGACAGAAAACAACCGGCCACACGAAGTATCAAAAGCACAAACAATTATTGCACATTTTTGAGTGTATTTCTGTATAGCATTTATAGGTATTAACATTGATGAGTGGTGATGAGAGGGATGTAGTAAAGTATTTGAGATATTATGTGACCAGAAGACGAGATGACACGACAAGGGCGAGTCAGGCACGGATCCCTGCATCAGAGAGTTGAGTCCATCTTCAATGGAAGCTTCAAAATGTGCAACAAAAAATTGTAGCATACTGAAACGGTAGCAGAGAGAGAGAGACAGATTTGCCGGATCTTCTTCTTGTATTTTATTAATTTTTTGCATCCTTTTCCATCTGTTCTAATCTTGCGTCCATCAGGATTTAGCTTGCACTGTAAAGAAACGTTTGATGGCATTTGCATTTTAAACTTGTATTTAAACTTGGGTTGTCAGACTCGTCGTGTGCCACCTTGCCTTGTTGGGGAAGTGCATAATAATTCGCAGCTCTCAATAATCTGTCTCTTCATCTTTCTGCAACAAAATACAAAAGGAGATACTGCATCAAGGATACTGGCTACACATGAAAATTTGAGAATTATTTTGACATCCATTCATATTTTCCAAATGAGATGAGACTCTTAAGTTGTCATTAAGATTTGCAGACGTGGCGCATTACAAATGTCGACTGAAACTTGGAATTTTTCTCTCTGCCACTGATTTACTGCAGCAGAGAGATTTAAATCATGCCATTTGTGTCATTGGAGAGCCTGAAAAGGAAGATGAGAGAAAAAATCACCTGGTCAAGTTTATTCTGTGGCAAAATGCTGCTTGTATTAACAATTTTTGTTTAAGAGGTTTTTTACTTGAATGCTAAAATGTTGATGGTATCAAGATTTTGGAGATTTATCATGGTGGCGATGGTGGCACTGACGAGCAAAAGTGGCTTTCATTTGGTAAAGTAGCTTCCAGTGATAAGTCAAGGCGATGCAGTAAAGTACTGGTACAGTCCGACTTTCACTGAGAGCGTGTGATGTTTACGCAGATCCATACACTGCTACTGCACACAGCTACTGATATACAACAATGTCCAAAATCTCTGCACTGATGATAAAATTCACATGTAAACTAATGATTTAAGAGTAAAAATGTTAAATGGACTAACAAATTAATGTGTCACCGCATTAAAATAGTCTCCACAGACTTGAAGTAGGAACCCATTTTTAGCAGAAGTATATAAATAAATGTGTCAGCATTGCCATATTAGTACAAATAATTAGGACGTGTCAATTGCTAGTAATTAAAGCTGATTTCCTGCGAAATATTTTTGTCGATTAGACATACTAAATTAGTGATTATGTAGTTCGTTTAAAATTGTTATTATATACATGATAAAAAATAAAAATTAACTCAAAAGAATTTAGCATGCGAACCTTCTTTCATGTTTAAAATCCGGAAACTAACTTCCACCGAAAACAAATTAATGAGCTAGCTAAAATTAATTTGTATCAAATGCAAGTAAAACTCCCTGGTTATTTACACAAGCCTCTAAAGAAACGACTTAATAGTAAAATTTTTAACGATTTTTTTGTAAACAAGTGAGTTTTCATTTTTTGATAAACATCAACATAACCGTTCCAATACAACACATTCATAGTTAAACGTGTAGCTAGTGTAAGTGAAAGCCATAAAGTGTTTTAAGCGTCCAAACAATTTGTATTTTTTTGCGTTCCTAATTATAAACAGTACGTTTTGTAGCTGAAGATTGATATACCTTGAACTATATTAGAGGCACTGATTATTTGAAAGAGTCGGAGGCAAAGGTTGTTTGAGAAGTCCCGGTCCAAGGTTTGACGATAGATATAAATGGAGTATCATTTTGTTCCCTATTTAAATCTGAAAATCAAATACGTAGAGGGTTTAATCTTAAGTTTTTTAAAACGTAATAGCTTGAGTGTATGAAAAACCAGTATTATTATGAAATTACCACCTTACATTTTCATGAAAAAAAGCGTTCAAGCATAGTT
Source organism: Alloscopus bannaensis (assembly GCA_027743745.1). Lineage (NCBI taxonomy): Eukaryota > Metazoa > Arthropoda > Collembola > Entomobryomorpha > Entomobryidae > Alloscopus > Alloscopus bannaensis. The sequence goes on along the minus strand of JAHZMW010002308.1, from coordinate 3,876 downwards.
TGTTAATTTTTATAGGAACATCCTTGAATTCCATTTAGGGGTTACTGTTACCATTGATTGTGAGCTGTTTAAATACATTAGGCTTAACCAGGGTATCGCTTTTGTAGAGACGTTATAAATCCAGAAATTTTTCGACCACCTTCCTCAGTCATTCTTTAGAAAATGAATTTCTTGGAACGGACCCCGAAAGCGTTGCGTTACAAGCAACATCTTTTCCATTGTGGGTTGAACGTCCTGGTGAATCCGTACATTCATAGAATGCACAGTGAAATTATGGAACTGCAACAAAAAGTAATCCATTGATAATCTTTGCTTTCCGTAGTCATCACATAAGAGAATGATCTATTTTAATGGGCACAAGTTTTTTTGTTACGCATAACTTAAGTTATTTAGAGTGTGTAAACTCTGTGTTTCATTTCTTACGAGACATGGCTGGTAATCTTTCAGATGCCATTGTAAACCAATTTTTCTGATTTAGGTGAAACAACGTTCTAGCAACCTGTGGATAGATTCGAGGGAGGAAGTTCCTGATTTAACGTGGATAACAAAGTATCTTGTGTAAAAAATCAAATCAAAACTCAAGCACACCGGCTTTCTAAACAGTAAACGAATTACACTAAACATAATGCATAGCTTGCAACACATAATTTTTAATTTTTAATGCTGTTTAAATTTACATTTACGTTGCGGGTACTAATACTGTAGGCTTTTATGTAAATTAAATACAGCAACACGGACACTTAAAAATGTAAATGGAAAGATTTAGAAAATGCCACGAAGAACTCGGTGGTGGAAGAAAATATGTTTTATTTTCGTGCCTAGCTAATACTCTCATAGCCAGAACTTCAAAGTACATCAGATGAAGTGGAGTATTTAAAACTAATTGGAAATATGTTGTCAGCTAATAATACAATATTTATCCTACGATTAAAAATATAAACTGTAAATACAAAATTCAGTCGTATTCGCGTTGATATACATAAAAGTGCACCAGGAAGAAAATGAAAAGCTAGAAGGCATAAGGTATTGCTTGACATTTTGAAATAATACTTTGAGACAACAGTGAAGTTTTTGAGGATCACAGTCCCTTGTGAAAACAGTACAAAAGAGAAAAGTTACAGCTCTCTGTCAAGAATAAGAAATCTGAATGTCTTTATCAGAAGCAGACACATGCTTATCATGGTTTCTAAAACAAGAACTCAATGCGCGGTCAGCACAGTCTCAAGAGGAAGAGAAAAGTTGAAGCACGATAGAAAGGAGGGTATTCTCTTAGCCAGAATAGCCACCTCCAGATCCTCCGCCAGAAGGTCCACCGTAGGAGGGTGAAGGACCGGATGGAGCTCCATATCCTTGGTTTCCTCCTCCGCCACCGCCTTGACCACCTTGGTTGCCACCTCCATAGCCGCCTCTAGATGGCTCAGGGTACCTTGCTTCACCCTGGTAGGTTACCTGATATGGCAAAATGGGTAAAACTCGTTTAAAACACACAATTAATTACGTGAATATTACGATATTGTATTGCAAGTATATTGAATCACCTCCGCGTTAAAACCTGTATACAAGATGGAATACAGTCAGTTAGTCTTTGAACCATTCTTCCAATCTGCATTGTACCGAACAATTTGCGTACGTCTGCAATTAAAAGAGCGATTAAAAATTTTAATACATTTAAGCTTTAGAAGAGCGTTCCGTATTGGTTTAAATGCTGGTTACCCATCGGGGAGGAGAACCATGTACTGTCCTTGAACGTTTTGACCATCGCTTTTCTCCTGCTGTCCAAAGTTTGCTCCGGAGTAGTGGTCGTTTACGGCATAGTTAAAGTTGTATGGTCTTGGAGGGTAGCTTTCCTGTTAAATTGAATGCATAATCTTACTCTGTTGTTTCATTGCATACCAGCAATTCGTGATTACCTGTTGGTGTCCTCCACCACCTCCTCCATAACCACCTCCTCCTCCACCACCACCTCCTTGTGAGTAGCCACCACCACCGCCGCCTCCTTGTGAGTAGCCACCCCCACCGGAAGGTGCGCCGTAACCACTGGATGGGGGCTCGGCAAACGATACGCTAACGAAGCAAATTGCTCCCAAGAGAAACACGTTCTGCAGAAAAGAATAAAACTACATTTTTCAACATTTCAGCGTGGATGAGATGTTTCCGACACAACCTTCCTATTTAGAATTTCCTCATGTCATGCTCCAGCAATACCGGCTAAACAAAGCATAACGTTTAGCGTCCAGATTGTAATGAACGAACTATGCACGGGGCAATGCTAAACGGGTAGGATTTAAGAAAATGTGTCACTTCCAGCCATAAAACCATGTTTAATAACTTACCTGAGCACTTTTCAACATCATCTTGACTTATGGCACACACTCACACCAAGAATTTCACACAATCCCGAAAACTGCAATTCCTTCCCCGGAAACAGGAATTTTATAAAATTTCAATTTTTCACTTTTTCGCTTATCACAATTCTCCGTTGGCTGAGCCGCCTCTCGATTTTCTCAGGTAGCTGTAGGGAGGCTAATAAATAAGAACTGACGGAGATGACAAGGTGCACTTCGCGTTTATATAGTGAAACGCTTGAGCGCAAATTCAGCGCAGCGTGACCAAGCCAAGTGTATAAGGGAGCACACTTACACACATTAGATAATGCACTATGCACACCAGAGTCTACCTCCTCCTCCCCAGATCCACCACCTAAAATCGTGTCTGCAAATCCACAAAACACACAATTTTTTATACGCAGGATTTAAGCATATTTCAATTATGACATTTTTTCTACAAGAGTGACCGAATTTTAACATAATAATCCTCTCTATTGCTGTTGTTGCCTGTAGCTCTCATTTCATCTAGTCCTCCTTTGCGGTGGCGGTTCTGAGGCGGTGGCGAATGTCTCTATGTGTGTCCTGCTGCCAGATCATCATCACAACCATTATCATTACGTTCTTTATTATCACCATTATCACGCGGTCAAATCATCGTCATTCTAATTTTTTGGGAGATTATATCACTCTCCCACATCGCTCTTAACGAAGTCCTCTACAGGGACTTTTGATTGAGCGTATCATCATCCCTACCCACGGACAAATCCAATATAGCCTTATTATTTCCTTGGAGCATTTTACTTGTCAGGAATATTGCTGCAGTGTGGTCTTCTTTGACACAAACGAAGCTTTCAAAACTACTTAATAAAGATCAGCCCTAAATTGAGAAGAATCTTCTTCACACGAAGATAAAACATGAATAAACATGGTTGCGAGAATTTTTTTTAGCTCAAGCTCAATCACATTCATTTGCTCAACCACACAAAAAAATGTTGCTCATATGTGTACATTCGCAAGGAGCAACTCTCGACTTTAACTGCGACTCCATTTAAAAATGGTGAGTTTTGGCACATTTTCAGATGCACTAAACTATTACATAAAAATTGCTGAATTACCATGTGCATCTCAATCTCAGCGGTAAGAGTAAGTCGTTCCAATGTTTCCCCTCCACAGGTTGGGTAACAATTTGCAGTTAATTCTTTGTCAAGAATATAGAGAGACAAATTTTTGTTGTATTCTCCCTACTATTATTATTTCATTTTCTTTTCTTGAGCGTGTAAAAACCACCCATCAAAGGGTCCTTTTGCTCTGGTCGTTTTGAAGCGCACACACCGAGCCGACACACACGACGACGATGATGATGATGATTATATTTGTCATTTAATGTGTGTTCGGAGAGAGGTGGGAGGCTTTTTTTACCACTGATGATGATCATAATGATGACGACGGCGCGGTGGTGCTGATGATGACTGCAGATGTCCTTATAACACTAATAATAGAGTGTCTTTTTGCATAGATAGAGACACCGACTTTTCTTGTAGTTCCCTGA
>JAHZMW010002307.1:0-19490 GCA_027743745.1 Alloscopus bannaensis | reverse complement strand
ATTGCAATCAATACCGTACCACTTAAGCTTATGAATAAGGATATTTCTGTCAATTTTATCGAAGGCTTTTTGGAAGTCGAGTGACACAAGTATACAAAGATTTCCCTTGTCAATGTTTTCAGAGATGAAGTCTGTGGTTGCAATAAGAGCGTGTGTTGTGTTACAATTTTTTCTAAATCCGAATTGCCTATCGCATAACAGATTATTATTTTCTAAGTGTTGCGTAAGTTGAGCCAATAAGCATTTGTCAAGGAATATTTTTTTCCTTCAAATATAACAATAAGTACCTATTTGACTATTCATAATCGTTTACCAGGTTACATTGTATTTGTTTGTACATTACGGCGCATTTAATGCTTTTCAGGACACGACTTTTATATTCGCTATCGCTAAGCTTACGTTAATTAATTCAGAGTTGAATTGGGCGGTACCACAACATTTTCTTACAGCCTGCTCCGCTTCGTCACCAGAAGCAGATCAGTCGTTCGTGCAACGCAAAACGACTGGAAAACCAGAGGCGTACTAGAGTCAATGAAATTATTCATGCCGAACTGAACTTTCAAAATGGGACACGACAAAAGAAACCGACGAAAATACGAGTCTTTCACCAAACCGTCCTTGTTTCTCAAAGCAGTCAAGGTGGCCTTCGACTGAATGTACACATCCGCCGGAAAGGAGAAAGCACACAAAATTATCAGAGCAGCGTCAGCGCTAATTGCGGCAAGACATGTTGTTAGAGCGACTGTAGCTTGGGTGTCCGTAAACCGAATCATTACTACCAGGCCTACGACTTGAGAAACTCCGGCAGAAACAAGAAGAACCACCAAGTGTCTTGACATGCATTCGTTGTAACCGGTCACCAGCAATCGAATTGAATGCTGAAGCTTGATTTGCAGGTTCACCCTTCTCAGGCAATAGCCTTGTTTAAACAGTGTTGCAATTCTTAATAGATTCCTAATAAAGAATAACAGGTTCTGAGTTGATGCGTTAGCACATTGAAATTATTGATTAAAGTATGCATAAATTGTAATTTGTAATAATTATGTGCTAATACCATTTGATTTGATTCTGAAATTCATTGAGACAAACCGACGGGATGACGGAATCAACCGCTAATCTGTAACCTGCTGTGCATATCAAGTGCCAACATAATACATTAGCGAGAAACGCGACAGTTTTGCAGAGGATATCCAATTTTTCTGAGGGAGTCTGCCGGATAATATATGCAATTAGCGTAGGTGGCAAAGGACTCAAAGGAAGCGAAAATTGAAACACCATTGCAATTCCCAATCCTACAGGAAGTATGTACTTTGCTACTATATCGGTGAACTGGCAAATCCATTGGGCTAACTTTGCTTTCATCGAGAGTTTCCAAGACGTCTCTGTAAAATAAACAATACATTTACTGGAGAACGGAGTAAGGTTTTGAATTGGAAAACTTGAATGATTACCCGGCACAAGTTGTTTTTCCAAGTATAAAAGCCCATTCAAAAGCCATGCCATTTTATCCGGAAGTGTTACCCGTCCCAAGTACCCATCGAGAGCCATTAGCAAGGTTATCAGAAAGAAAATGCTTTCGCATCTTTCTATTGCGCTCACCCTGCGAATCTTACTCGAGAAACAAAGATCCGTGGAATGTAGAAGGAAAAGTAAAAGAAACAGAAAGAATATGCGACGGGATCGTTGCTTGGCGGAATTCTCTACTTTAATGGATTGAGTGATGAGATTCCAGCGGAATAAGTGGCCACATATTTTGGGTGGTGCACGGTCAGCTTCTAGGAAAATACGGAGGAAGCCGTGAGCCAGAAACATGTTTATAATTTCAAGAATGATATATTTTGCAAGTGGTGGTGAAGGAGAGGACTCAAATTTCTGAACAATATTTGCTTCACAGCAGCGCAGATAACGTGACTGCTAGAGACTTAAAGCTGGCAAAGCTCAAACGGCAATTTTACGGAAATAATTTCATGGCGTGATGTGAATTATGTGTGTCCAGTGTTTATCTGGATTTTCTAGTAGACGTGACGCCTAACTTGAATTTAACTTTTAGAGTCTCGGTCCGAGACATGCGAAAAGCTACTTGGAGAGAGGAGTATAATCTTTTATGCAAGAAATTTGCAAAATTTAATCAATACATACATGTTTCGCAGGCATCATTATCGGACAGGTTTTAATTTGCCGTCCGTATCTTCGTTCCAACTGTTTTGGAAAGATTTCTGCCAAAAACATTGGTATGAAATTGTGAAATAAATTAATAGCTGCTGGTGATGACTTCTAACTTTCCCCCGATTATTAACCTAGGTACATGCATATGTATTTCCGAAATGTTTTACAGTGCTACCTGTAAATAGTAATGTAAATAACTAGCTACCTTTTCCAAATGGACGACATACTAATACCGATGGCTATCGGCGAACTTTCTGGTTAATATAAATATTCAGTCTTCAGACTTAAATACTTTAGACCACATTTACTTATCGCTTGTTACGCTTCGTCAAATCAATCGTTCGTGACACACAAAAAGACTGAAAAGCCAGAGGAGTACTCTGGTCAATGAAATTATTCATGCCGAACTGAACTTTTAATATGAGGCAGGACATGAAAAACCCGCGAAAGTACGGGTCCTTCACCAAACCTTCCTTGTTCCTCAAAGCACTCAAGGTGGACTTAGACTGGATGTACACATCGGCCGGAAAGGAGAAAGTACACAATATTGTTAAAGCAGCATCGGTGCTAATTGAGGCGAGGCATGTTGTTAAAGCAACAGTAGCTTGGGTGTCCGTAACATTTTGGTAGACATTTTATGGTCAATAATGCACAGCCGAAATATAATTTAGCTTTCTGCATACGTATCTTGATGATCGTTGTATATGGAGATTTAACATTGATTTTTTTTAAAAAAAGGGCTGGCCAGCTCTTTTTTTAAAAAAAAATAAAAATTGTCGACGTTGCATGGGCAAATAGCAATAAACCCTCCAGCATTCCAGCCCAAATTTTTGACGAATTTTCTTGCAAACGAGACAACTTTATAACTTTGCACATTTATTTATACTACACCTTTGCAATTTTTATCATACGGGCACACTTTAATGTAAAAACTCTGTGAGTAATAAATTTTTTCAACTCCAGCTCTGTCATTTGTGGTGTGAAGTTATGCATAAAGGTAAAAATTTGCTGCGGGGGTCTGATTTGTGGCCATGAGCGTTACCATGATTTATCAATTTTTAATACAAAAAAATCACTTAAAAATCAACAGGCGAGCCTTGACTTTCTGAGATCATCCTGAATTGAAAAAAAAAACTTAAAAGTGCCAAATGCTTGGTGTTGAATCAAAATTGAACCTAACTTAATTTTGATTGATTACTTTAATCTAGATTAGAAACGGGAAACAAAAACAAACTTTAATTTAACTGAGATTAGCATTGACTGTTTTGAAATGTAATAAATAAAAATGTTTCCGAATTCAAAATACGCAAAACCAGTGTACACAGTAATTAAATCATGTATCAGAGACATTCTCTGGCCCAGAACAAGCCCATCCTGCTTGACCTTCAACTTCAAACAATTACTTTGAATGTATTAGATACTTACGTGTCACGAAATGTCGCACAGTATTTTGCAAGTTTAATAACTATTTAAAAAATGTTGTTTCGGCGAGAATTGAAAAAACGATTCTGTGACTCAATTACTCATTCAGTTAAACTTAAATCATAAGAACTTACTTCAGTATTGATTTTGAGATTCGGATTTATTGAACTATCAATCAACGTCGGGATATTTATTGGTATTACAGGGTACGCGTATTATTCAGTAACGAACAGGTGAACGTTGGACATAACGTATGCATTTAAATGTTTATTTATTATTTATAAAGTGTCCTCAAAATCCTTTTAAAGTCAGTCAACGTACATATATTTCAACAAAGAGTGTGTCAATAAGTTCAGCCAGCGGAGGTTGTTTTCTACTCTGCTGTTCCGCCGTATTCAGGTGTTGGTTTAGAACTGCATACAGGATATTTGTGTCCCTGTCATTCTAGACGACAAATTGTCAGGATTTCAAAATTTTTATACGTATAACTCTAACAACACACCCGAAAAACACCCAATCGTGTCAGTTTCTCTGAAAGAGTGCTCGAAAGCAGTTGCCCCGTTTTTTAAAGCATGGCTTTTCCAAAAATTTATGTCCAAAATATAATACTGAATGTAACCATCGCAATTATATTTTCTAGCTCTGGCTCATGCAACCAATCCCAAACGGAGGTGTGTAGCACTCAAATCGTCTTTGACACGTTTGCCACTTTCACTGAAATTGAAGGCGATAAATACATCTTCGCCTTCCACTTAATGGACCCTTGTGAATTTAAGTTCATCAATATACAAGCGTTGCGTCTCAGTTCAAATTTTACAAAATCAACAAAGCTGGCTATAGGAAGCCACAAGTTTACACAACCCTTCACCATCATATTTCTGGAGTATAGGGCAAGCCACTTGGGCAACTCTTTGACAACTTTCACTCATTTTGCAAACTCAATGTTTGCCCTCTTTCTCATCATTGTTTCTGACGAATCTTTAGAAAATATTGTAAACTTACCACTACCTTCAAATCATTTACAAAGTCCAGCCTCCAAAATCATACTTTATGTTACAAATCAATCAAACCACAAAACAGAGATACACTTTTCGATATTGTGCAACGGCTACTGCATCCAAGACAAACTTCCCTTCACTCCCTCAGACGTGAGAGTGAAGCTCTCAAATGTGGCCAAATTCCACAAGTCAGTGTTCTGGAACGGGAATCTCAAGGAAGTGCCCACCCTGATCTACAACTATTACGTAAAATACTTTCAAAAATACGCAAAAAACATGTATGCCTGCGGTTACCTCGTCGCTCGTCCCCGATACTCACGCTACTGCGGTGACCAACTGATGGCAGCCATCACGCTGGCCTCAGTGCACAACATGACCTTCCACATTTACTCCATTCTGAACGACAAGCCGTCCTTTGTCAATAGGTCGAAGGAAGCTTCCTCCTCTTTGTCGCTGACGGACGCATTCAACCGATTTCAAACTGATAAATTCTCCTCGACCCGGACATGGTACACCACTTTCGACTTTATGTACCTCGCGTACTGCTTCAACGCTTCGAGAGAAGGTCAAAATTTTCTGGCGAGTCAGTCCATCTGGATCTCAACATTTTCTTTGGGCTGTTGGCTCATCGTTCTCAGCCTCCCGTGTCTCGCGGCGATTTTCGTGTGTTGCGAGAATCATGACAGTATTTTCGGGAACGGTGTCCTCCACTTTTTGTATGATGCGGGAGGTATGCTCCTTCGCCAATCTTTGCCACAGTGTTATTTCCGGAAGTTGAGACCTTGCTTTGTCCTCATTTTGCTAGGCTTGATGTTCAGTGTACTTTACGAGAACTCCATTCTTAGCGTTGTGATAGTTCACACGGGAGAGGAGTCTAGGTACGAGAACCTCAAAGAAATTTTGGATGACGGCTTCCAGATCGTGTGGTACGAAAAAGCGGGCTACGACAGGCCGGAAGTGTTGTTCGAGACGGAGTTTCGGAAAGCCGGGATTTTGCACAGACTGAGCAGCAGCTTTCATGAGGATTACAGGCAAAGTTTGACAATTAAGAGTATTGCGGAATTTTTGCTCGCTGGGGGCAGGAAATATACGGCGTTTCTCCGTCTTCAGTACATTGACATCACGATGCCGCTGTTCAAGAGAGAGTTGAACTCGCCGAGAGTCAAGTGTGACCTTGTGGACGAGCACCTGCTGCCAAGTCCTTATGCTTGGAATGTGAACACGAACAATAGACGTTGGCTAATGAGCACGGCTTTGCGTATGGATGAAGGGGGGTTGAGGAGGCAGTGGGATGCTTGGTGGATGGGGACGATAAGGTTGAGGTACAAGTATGAAACGAGCAAGAGACCTTACGTCGGCAGCAGTCAGATTTCGTTGTATAACCTAGTGCCTGTTTTCACTTTAATTCTTTTGTTGTTTTCAATAGGGAGTGTGATTTGGATATTGGAATGTTGTTACTTCAAGTGTTTTTCGAAGCGATTTTTTAAATAATGCCATTCTTAGCTCAGAGTTTGACATTTATTGAATCAATTAGCTAAATGCTAGTGTTTTCCATAAAATGACATGGGGCTGCACAACGTGTATGGCATTTTTTGTTGTGAAATTATGGAGACTGTTCCTAGAGAGGATACGAATTGCTATTGGAGGAAAATTATATTAAAAGCACTATAAAATATTTTGACGCTTACCGTGGTCTATTAATCTAATGACCTACAAGTACTATTACAACCCTAATACACCTTTCGGACTTGTCAAGCAAATAATTTTCTTAAAGTCCACACGATTACAATAGTTTAATAATAATGAACGTAATTTTAAAAAACCTCATGCTGACGCTGAATGTGTGTTCAGCTGTCCTGAAACCTGTTTTCTCGCACCGACAGTCAAATAATCATTCCAAGTTATAACTCCATAAATTGGAAACATGTTGCATAAATGCAATGGGTTTCTTCACATTAAATCAAATTTGAGCACTAATAAATAGCTAAATTACTTAAAGCAAAAGCAATGCGTTGACATCACTCGGCTCAATTCATGACCTAATACTGACTTTGCAAAACATCGTCAAACGTAAGGCAGGCCCAGTGTGATCCTTCTACTCACAAGACAACCAGCTATGACAAAAACTAAGAATTATTGAAAAAAATATCGGATGAAGATTTGTCACATACAAACAACTCTACATTTTTGAGTTTCTAAAGCCGTACGGAATACTATCCGCCAAAAAATGCTAACTGATTTACAAAAAGTTGCCTTTCAACTCCACTCCCTCACCTACTTTTACATGTTTCCGTTCCCAGTGAAGTGGGATCGTCATTTTACACAGCTCGTTGCAAATTCACCCCGCTTCAAGTGGATTCCTTGCTTTTTCTCCACGTTTAGCATTGGAGTATTCGGCTGTCTCTGCTTGTGTGTTTGTATCATCAGACAATTCTTTCCAAGAGAGGACTTCTCCAGGTTGAATCTAGGACTCCTACTCTTGTGCGGAATTTCAATGTTCGTCATCTCTCAAATAGGATTAGTCATATTTGTCAACCTTTCCTCCATTTTGAGTGCGTTCAATGGATTTTTCCAAATTTGCACAGAGGTCTCGCAAGGTAGAAAAAGAAATAAAACATTTATAGACAGAAATCTGTAATTTCTTTTCAAATCATTATGCTTCACCCTATGAACATAATCAACTACAAAAGTTCTATAATCTAGAATCCCGACAGGTGTCCAACAATAAGAAGAAAAATGCTTCAGATGGTTACGGATACGCCATGATCATATTTGTCGTTTGTGGAAACACCTTCCCATACTGCGCAGTACTATTGGCGCTGATCTCCGAATACGACTCCTTGTACTTTCTTTGCGAAGACATTCTTCCCAATCCTATGTACAGGGATGCTTCGCAGATTTACGGGGCGTTGCTATTTCGAGCTGGATTTCTTTTCCTCGTAATGCTGGAAGGAGCCCGGGAGGTGATATTTTACTTGTGTATATTTTATGTCAGTATGGATAAGGGCGTGCCTATGGTTGGAATTATCAGAAGAGTCAGAAGCACTGATAAATTTCTGGCTATATATAATTTCCTGCGATTAATATACAGCAAAGTCGAAGAGTTCCTCCGCTGGCTGATTTATTATACATTCGGGATTTTCTTTTGGATCACTGTGTACTGCACCTGGGTATGTGTGAAGCACGGGGATAAACTGGTTCCGATGTTGTACTGGAGTTTTGTTTTTACAGAGGGCTTATTGATAGTTTTGCAATTAACAATTTTTCCGAAAGGGTTGTATGTGTGTGACCTCCTTACGGATGTGGTTACAGTGAGTAAAAATCGGGCAAAGTTGATCAAAGCTTCTAATAGGGTTTTCCAGCAAAAATACGCATATGATTTGAAAAGAATTGAGTCTGTTTTGCCAATTCGGTTTTACTATGGACGGTTTTGGGTTTTAGGAAATGAGTTTATGATTATTTATACTGGGCTATTGGTGTCAAGATGCTTTGATGCAATACTAATTGTTGATGCTTAAGTCAGCCTTAGGAGCTGAACCACTGCTTAAAAGCTGGTAACACTCGTCAGTATCATACAAATTTTCTGGTACCTACTTTCACTTTAAGGTGTTTGTTTATTTTATTTCATATCATTATGCATAATTGATATTGTGTATAATGTATTACAGTGTTTACGCTGACTATTTATGTATGTGTCCACCCACACATGTTATGTAATGTATGTAAAATATAGGTAATGTAGATTCGAAATACTTTAAAACAGACCATTAAAGTGCTTTCGTTTTGAAGAACAAATAGTAGGTTAATTTTCTACATCTAATACGACCCCAAATGCTTTTCAAATTAATCAAATGGATGAATTTTTGCTCAAAATCACTTTGGACGGGACGGACTAATTTGGGAACGCTGAAATACATTGCAGGTTTTTGTATTAAATAAACCACTTCAACATTTCTGCAGTATTTTGCACATACTGTGGTATGTACACATAATACATACCACAATGCATTACTTCAAAACTTTCATTCAACTTCAATTTTGCAAATTGGTAAATGGTATAACTATTTATTTAACCTCTACAATTCAGCAAACTCTACAACTGGATTCGGCAAACATTAAGTGATTGTGATGATTATGTATATCACAATTAAAGAGGCTTGAAATTTGACCAATTGTTTGATTGTTAAAGCCTTTCTGACTTCTGACGATACATTACAAAACTTACTAAGAACCCAGGTTTGTCAAGGACACCTCCGATTAAACATATTACGCTGCTCCTCAGAAAACATGAAAAACTAGTGCACTAGGCACATCTAGCAAAATATACAACATCTTCATCTTCTCCAGATAAAAATTGAGATGCTGACCGATATACAAAAGTTTGCCTTTCGACTCCACTCCCTCGTTTTCTTTTTCACCTTCCCATTCCCAGTAAAATGGAATCACGATTTTACTGGACTCATTGTGAACACACCTCGCCTCAAGTGGATTCCTTGCCTTGTTTCTACCTTCAGCATTGGAGTATACGGTTTTATCTGCTTATGCGTTTGTATCACTAGACAATTTTTTCCAAGACAGGACTTCTCCAGCTTGAATCTAGGAATCATCTCCTTGTTTGGAATTACAACGCTTGCAGTTTCGCAACTTGCATTGTCCTCATTTGCCATTGTCAGCCCAGCCGTGCGTGCGGTCAATGGTTATTTTGAAATCTGCAACGATATCATTGAAGGTACTGAAATAAAGTTAAGAGCCTCAATGAATCAGTAATTACTTTACCCTGTTTCTGGTGTCACATTTGCATACAGAATACACACCGGCATCCAACAAAAGAAAGGCAGAAGCTTCAGACAGCTTTGGATATGCCATGATAATATTCGTCCTTTGTGGAGGTATCTGTCCGTATTTCGCAATCTTAATGGCCTTGTCCTTCGACATCGACTGCTTATACTTCCTTTGCGAGGACATTCTCCCCGATCCTATGTTTAGAAGCATTCCGCAGATATACGGGGCGTTGCTATTTCGAGCTGGATTCCTTTTCTTCAGCATGGTGGAAGCATCTCGAGCGGTGATACTATATTTTTGTATATTTTATATCAGTCTGAACAAGGGAGTGCCTCTGGTTCGTATTATCAGAAGGATGAGCAACACGTCTCAATTTGTAGATATATACAATTCTCTGCGATTAATGTACAGCAAACTTGAGGAGTTCCTTAGATGGGTGACGTATTACGGAGTCGGGATTATCTTCTGGATAACTGTGTTCTGCACCTGGGTATGTGTTAAGTATGAGGGTGAGCTGGTCCCGGTTTTGTACTGGAGCTTTGTCACAATCGAATTTTTGCTGATTGTGTTGCATGCGATAATTTTTCCGAAAGGGATGTTAATATGTGATCTGCTTACGGAAGTCGTGACGGCGAGTAAAAATCAGGCAAAGTTGACCAGCGCTTCTAATAAGATTTTTTTGCAAAAATATACCTATGATCTGAAAAGAGTTGAGTCGGTCTTGCCAATTCGACTGTACTACGGAAGGTTTTGGGTCCTGGGGAATAGGTTTCTGATGACATATACCGGGCTACTTGTGTCAAGGTGCTTTGATGCCATACTTATTCTCGATGTTTAAATCTTCTGGTGCTATGCATCAGAAGGTCATTCTTCTATGGTGTCATTTCATACTTAATAGACGATAATGGTCATGCAATGTATAGTTCATCGTTGTAGGTGGCATTTTCACTTTCTTATTGTTAAAGTAACAGTAAATGTAGACATCTGTACATAAGTGAATGAATCAATTTCAAAGCAATTAATAACTGTGACAATGGCACACGCTAAATATTTTAAAATTTAGAATACATAGTCCACTTCAAACGAGCATATTACACACAGCGTGCAGGAATGACCTGGAAATGCGCTTTAATATCTATTATCACAGGGTGAAACACGTCACCACCTATAATACAAGTTGTAGACGATGAATTCTGGCGAAATGTTAAAAGAGTCTCAAACTGAGACGGTATATTGTTGGTTTACTTGCAGAAGGCCGTATCAGCTTTTTGGCGGTTGGAATTTGCATTTAAGCTACATGGGAAATCCCAACCGCCAAAATGCTGATACGGCCTTCTGCAAGTAAGCCAACGATATAGTGATGTAACTATTTAATAATAACTGTCATTGAAATAGATGTATTTTCAGAGAGCATGCCAATCAAACTTTTAGGTAAAGAAAACACAATTCTTCCATTAGTCTCACAAATTATTTTCAAATGGCTTCATTGCGTAATTTGCTACATCCCCGGAAAAACAAACACGATTTGGACTTTTGACCAACCTGCTTACAGTCCATCAACATTAACCTACAAATTTCTACGTTAGCTTTATGTACTTAAAAATTGTTAGCTGATGTAAGTTTTGCGTGTTTACAACATATTATGAGCTAATAAAATCATGGATTGACCATAAAACCAAGGTTTTATAATAGCGACAATATACAGTACACTACTGCTACGTATAAAAAGTTGGAACAAAAAACCTTTGTCATCTACAAAAACCCTTTTTGTAGCTGAAATGGAGAGAAAGCTTGGTGCTTCCTCGGCCTCTCTAAAAACCCGGAAGCTCCTCTGAAACATATTAGAATCAATGATTCTTAATTGAGTTAATAACTGGACCTCCATAAAGATGTCACGCTTTTCTGAGTACCAACAAAAAGTGGTGAACCACCTGGGGTACTTTGGGATGTCCAGGACTCGGATACGCCAAGAAGGTTTGGAAAACAATCAAGCAACAATGAAGGAACCTTCATCAAGCTACGAATTAGAAGCGACCACTCCAATAGCGCAATTTCTGTACTGGACCCTGTTTATCAATACCGGATTGAAGGCAGTGTTTCTCGCGTTTCTTGTGTTTGACTTTTTTCGGCCAGTCGTGTTTTTAGACAAAATTGCAGCTCTTGATTACATCTTGTGCGTTGGAATTGTGGTTTTTGGATCGCGCATTTGGTTTTGTCGTTATCCACTTCATGGTACAAAAACATCCATCACATAATTGTTTTTCCTTATAAAACTATTACTAAAATGCTCTGATTTTGATAATTTGTTGGTCTCAGAAATATTCCACAGTTTTTGGACAGTTGAAAACTCCATCTTCCAAGCTCTGGGTTATCCACAAGACCTAAAAGCACAGGTGGACAAAAGTCATCGTGTAACCGTTTGGATACATTTGTAAGCGGATATTGATATTTGGTTTCCTGATTTGCACATAGATTTTTTGGGAATTAAAAAATATCGTGACAACAATTAAATTAATCTAAATTTGAATCTAGAGCAATTGTATGGATAGGCTGTACCATTTTGGTCACTCAATTCTACGCGGACCCGAAATACTGTATTTTCACCTACTCCAGTTTCGAGCTGGACAACTCCTACTTACGCATAATATTTTGTGCACACGAGTTCTTCTTCATGATGCACCCTTGGAACAACATGACGGGCTCCTCAAGTTTATGCACCTTCCAAGGGACTGCATTGTCAAACGTTATCGATCGAATGACTGGTGTTCTCAATAGTTTGCAAATCCAACCCAAAACTCAACTTGTAAGTTATAAACTTCGTAATGGTACATTGAGAAACCGTTCGATCACTGGACGGTCAGCGGTGGATGGTGCTCACGAAGAGGTCACGGTGAAAAAGAGCTTGTCAGGCTGCTACGACCTCGAAACGTTGATTTTTGATTACAAACAACTAATGATTATCAGCGACCAATTTAACGCTTGGGTTTCCTATAAAATTGTATTTCTTCACGCGTGTGGGTACTGCCAATTTGTTTCCGACGTTTTTGTGGCGATGCAGGTGCTTAAGATTCCTGGAATGGGGTTTCTTGACGTTTGGTAATAATATTACCTGTGCATTTTTTAAGGATAAAAAAAGGATAACGCATTGGTTTATTTAGCTCTTCTTAATTGACTAGGTTCTTCATCGAGGATTCGCTTGCAAGCATGTACGTCATCTATCATGTATACTCCTCCTGTAGCAAAGTGGCACCTGCCGCAACTAACTTTCTAACGAGTCTGGACAACTACATGATTCACCCCTGTTTGGGAAGTAGAAAGCGAAATCGTCTCCGGAAAGAGGTGAAAACACTGAGAATGGTGTCACTCAAACTCGGACCATGCCCCATTACTCCAATGACGGTCCTAAAGGCATTAGAAATGCTCGGGAATTATTATGTTTGTGTGGCTCTTTGGAAATAAACGTGATGATTTTACCGTGAAATAATATTACCTAATGCTAATTGCAAAAGTGGGGTACCTATGTTGAGATTAAAACTATCCCCATTACCCACTCATTGCCTTGCATTGTTATTTTGTTGTCATTTAAATGTATTGTTAAGTTGAAAAATACTTTTGTTGCCCAAGAAAATACGTCAAAAACTCATGAATATAGTCGGAAGGCATATTGTAGCTTCGGAAAGAGGTGGCTTATGTATTGCGTGCAGTTAGTACTACCTGTATACAAAACTCTACTTAATCTTACGCAATATTCATTGAGGCCGGATAATTATAGCGATTATTAAAAATTTCCAGTTACATGACATTTTATTCTTCGTAGTCCATGTGGACACACGTAAGTGCATAAAAATTTCACACGAACTAATGGGAGAAAGCACTGAAGAGAACTGTAGAGATTCGGTGTCTTTGCAGTGCATGCTGAATACCTACCTTGCCTACCTATGCTGATCCACTTCTTCGGCGCTACGTGCACTAAACAATTTGTGAAAGCTGACCTTGTATGGTTGTACGACAATACGCGGCAGAAGTGACGAAGGAGAAATGGAGAAGGTTCCGCTTTTTAGCCGTGAAAGTTTATATTGAGCAACTATGGACAAGTATATGAAAAGACAGTGTTGGCCCTTTTTCTGAAAGCTGATGTCGGGCAGACAAAATCAAATTAACTATTAATGTCGGTATTCATTCCATATGGCGTTGCGTGATGTGCGGTTGGAATTATTTAACAATTAAAAACTCCGCATGCAGCACCATTAACTCATGTAAGAATTTTCTTATAAAATTCTCACCATGTCAAAACATGCCGGTGAAATGTTATTATAGATTTTTGTCATGTACAACGCGTGTGGTGGGTTGGTTAGTGTAGTGTAAGTTGAAGAAAATTTAAGCACATGTAAATTTCTACTTACTAAAACACTAAATCGTTCCCACGTCTATTCTAAAGTTGTGTTGTATGGAAAGGTAGTATTTTTAAAGGTACATATTAAAATTACATGCCTTCTATTAATTTATGAAAATCGCCCGCAATCAAGGCACAGTTTTGATTAACAGGAAATGGAATTTTTCACTGCTGGACTATACAGATATATAATGCGTAGTTGTGCAACATTTTTTAGATGTTAAATGGTTGTGAACTGCTTATTACTGCAATAAGTGCGAGTACCAGCTCCTTAATGAAACATTATAAGCCAAGCCATTATTTCATTGAAAATCACAAGAGGATCTAGTAAATAAATATAAGCTTGTCAGGGTTTGCTTCAGTCAAGTTTGGTGTAATTGAGTAGAGAAAGTGTTTTTCAAGGACTTCTAGGTGGTCCGGCATTGTAGTACTGGTCGCAAGTTAATGTTTTAGAATAATTGAATCTTTCTGACAAGTCATGGCCATGAAACTGCTGCAGTTCGAAATTGTTTTAATGCACGTGTAATATAGTGCGTAACATCTCAAAAAATTAAAGTAAAAAATCTTGTCAAAGTCCATCCATTCAGTTGACTAGTCTACACTTGACATTCGTGTAGTTTAGAAAACTTTAAATGAGCGCTCTTGCTTTATCATCCTTACCTACATTTATCACCCAAAATATGGATTTTGCACATTATCAACACAAGATTTTTAACCATCTTTCCTACTTTGCTATCACCAAGCAAATTATCCTGGTTAAAAAAAAACTGGAGAATACTTTCTCCAGCCCAGTTCCAGAATTGCAAAGATTATTTATCTCGTGACGGCTGCAAACTCGTTTGTGAAGCTCCTTTACATTCTTTTTCTCCTGGTCAGTCAACAATCAGAGTTGGAGTTTCTTGATAAGATTGCGGCGGCTTTGTATCTCCTTGTTTTCGCTATTATGACGGTAGCGTATCTGATATGGTTTTCTGATTATCCGTTGTATGGTAATACAAATAGAAATGATAAAAAAGCTTTCTAAACTCAAATAATTGTTTACCTTTAACTGAACTAAAAATCGAAATGAAAATATGTTTAGAAATTCTGCATCGCTGCTGGACGGTGGAGGCGTCCATCTTTCAAAAACTTGGAAGCCCACCGGGTCTCCAGCGGCGTGGTGAGAGGCAGCATAAGTCAACTGTTTGGATCCATATGTAAATTGTCGTTACACTTTTTTTTAATTCAAGAATTTTTTAAATACGCGATTGCTAATTTTAATTGATTTAGTTAAAAAATATCTTTTTCTATGATTTCAGAATGATTTGTTGGACCGGCTGTTTCTGTTTCCTAATCCAGTTTTATGGTACCCCAAAATACTGTACTTTCACCTACGCATTTATAGAAGAAGAAAGTTGGTTACTTTGGTCACTTTTTGGAGCTCACGAGTTCCTTTTCATGCTTCACGCATGGAATCTGATGATGAGCTCTAACTCGCTATTCTCCTTCCAATCTGCAGCCCTCAGTAATATCATTGAGGACATGACTAATGTCGTCTACGAGCGTTGCAAAAAGGAGAGTGGGAAACAGAAAAATTGGAAAGACAAGAATACTTCACCTGAACTTCGACGGTTGGCAAACAAGAGAAAGCATTACACAATTGACAAGTTGATTTCAGATTACAAGCTCCTCATGATTCTGAGCGAGGAGTACAATAAATGGGTATCCTACAAATTGGTATTCCTTCACATTTGTGGCTACTGTCAGGCCTTCTCTGACGTATTCTTGGCGTTTCAAGTGGTGCGACTACCTGGAACTGGAATTTTGGACATTTGGTAACGCGGGTTACGTTTATGTGAGATAAGTCTTATCTGAAATGATGTAAGTGAAAGCTGCGTTTACTTCTTTGACTTTTCGAAGGTTTTACATCGAGGACAGCCTGAGTGCGGTGTTAATGATCTACAAAGCATACAAAGGTCTTGGCAAAGTTGTTTTCAAGTTCAAAGAGATACCAAAAACTGCCTTGATAAGGATTCAAGGTTTGGATATTTATATTATGTAACATTATTGTTGTAGGTATGTCTGCCGTGGCTACAGCGTCTGAGGCATTCTTTCATGCGCTCACCGACTATTTGAGGTTTTCAACAAAGAGGAGAAAAAGTTTGAAAAGGATTATCAAGCCTTTAAGACGAGTCACCTTGAAAGTCGGCCCATGTCCAGTGAAACCATCAACTGTTCTTAGCGCAATGGAAATTCTCGGGAATTACTATATTTGCGTAGCACTCTGGTAAATGGACTCTCAATCACAGACTTGTAAGTCTTATTGGTCTTAGCAATTATAAACAATATATGCCTGTATTTGTAATATTTATTTACAAGCAACACGGTCAATTTATTTTGCTAACGTTAGAGATTTGTTGACGAATACAAGACTATATGCGAATCAATATGGTCCTATTATAATATACACACTGCAAACTTGCACTATTCATTGTATTTACATTAAACATAGAATGAATGTTTGTAGCTTCATAACTGTAAATTGTAACCGAAAATAGACGGAATTATTACATTTAAAATTAAAATATTTATACTGAATATAATCTGTGGTACATTTGTATTCCAATTAGCGGAGTTTTAATCGAAGCTAAGCTATATATGCATGAACTTTATGTTGCTCAGTGGTGGTGCTGATAAATCCTATTGTCAGTAGGATCGGAAATAGCGATATTCTGAATAAAACTAAACCACTCAAACTTATATAGCCACGTGTCATAAACTGTAGAAACCTTATGGTTCTGCATCAGTAACTTGAACATATTAGGACTAATAATAGAGGGATTCATCTTAGAGTTTGTTTGAATCTTCAAAAATCATCACAAGCTGTTTTACTTTAATCATCCGTCGATGTCGTACTACGTTCTATACTGGTTTCGCTAGTTGCACTAATCTCCAGTTCGTTGGCAATGCTATCATTTGATTCAAGAGTTTCCGGTTCCAGTTTGCCCAAAACCTAAGGAATGTATGAAATTTTGCATACTTTCTGCGATCTAATATCTTTGTTAGTTTTAAACTTTATCGTTGGCTTACATCTTCAATTTGCTTTTCTATCATATTCAAGTCTTGCGCATTATCACCGCTTCCGGTACCGTCGGTTTTGGCACGTTCCAAAGCCGTCGCTTGTACTGCAGCTTGATAGAGGGCACGTTTTATACGAAGAATAATTACGTCCCCAGTTGTCTTAACTGTGTAGTCCGGGGTGAAGTTTGTTTCTGCGTCTAAAATTATTAAGTTTTTACAATAAAACGCCTTTGACATTTGAAAAATCGAAAGTCATATTGGATATGAAATATGCAATTCATTGGTTAAGATAAATCGAGGTACGCACTTAACATTAGAGCAGGAATTGCAAAGAATCCAAAAGGTCCGGCTTCATATTGGAGACCTTCTTTACCAACAACGACTTCCACTCGCCCTTCTAAAATTAACGTAAATGTGTCGGTTGGCTTTCCCTGAAACACAAAAGTTTTCTTTATGAAGCTTTATTGATTTTTTGTAACTGTACAATAGTTCTATTCCGCAGTGCTTACACATTCGTATAACAAGCATGGTTTCAGGTCTTTCGTGCTTCTGATTTTGAATAGTACATTCTTCTTCAGCACCCTGTGGAGAACACCGTCTGAGATAAAGTTGGATTTGAAAGGTTCGATCCCTAATAAGAGTACATGTTACCCCATTGTTATCAATAGAACATCATTGTGCATCTTATAATTTGTTGAAACTTGCTCTCTAAAGGGCAAACCTGTGCTCAGAAATTGGAATGCCGCCAGAGCTAACTGGGGGGAAATGTGGAGAGCTTTCTGAGAATTGTGAATTTCAACAAATTTCGCAAAATCTTTGGTGTGGCACTGTTTGGTCTTCTTTTTACTTCTATTGTCTGTCCACACATCCGTCTCGTCAACAATTTCCGCTTGGATTAACTCCTCAATAACATCCTCCAATGTGACAACTCCTACATACTCATAGAACGGATCTCGTTCCTTAATGTTGGGTCCAACAAACTTCTGTACCAGCGCCATGTGACCTTTCTGAGCTGTATCGATAGGACAATGACGTCAGAGTAAGAAAAGGGAAAATAATTATTATCAGTAAGACGTCAACCACGGTAAGAACATTATTTGGAAGAGCAAGTTACATTCTTTGAACTCCTTGAAGACGAGGTCCAGCGTCGTGTCAGCATACACGTGAATACTTGATTTGTTGCAAAATTGGGCAAACGTACGCAAGGGTATCTTATCATCAGGGTCGACAAACACTAAATCCTTTGTAAATAAAATGGACATTATGTTGCTTCTCTCACCATTGTAAATAGGAATCCTCGAATAACCTTCACAAAAACAAACTCAAATTTAGGTCATATCACTCTCAGTTTCCATTTCCTTTCATTCATTCATCAAACTTTGACAAAAGTAAAAGTAAATACATGGCTGAAAATTCCAGCGACAACCCTTTTCTTTTTTGTTTTCTAACCTTGCTTTCTTATCTCGTTCAAAGTTTCAAAGTCCAACAATCCGTCGTAGGGAAGCATAAAAACGTCCTCGAGTCTTGTCATGATATCCTCGACGGTCTTCTTTTTTAGTTCCAACGCTCCAGAAATAATATTAACTTCATCAGCTTGCAAATCGTTATGTTCAATTGACACCTAAAATTTTTTGAGACTATTGAATATCCTAAAAATTTAGTGGAATGCTCACGTAGTAAAAATGTTTTACCTTGACAAGTTCTTTAAGTTTCTCTCTGTTGTACACAATGCCAATTTCATCGCCAAGCATCTTGTCCAGAATTTTCCCACCCACGTAGGAAAGTGGAAAGGTGACAAGCATGACGAACCTAGTGATGAAAATCGTCTTTGCTCCGATTGCATAAAAACGTCCTCGAGTCTTGTCATGATATCCTCGACGGTCTTCTTTTTTAGTTCCAACGCTCCAGAAATAATATTAACTTCATCAGCTTGCAAATCGTTATGTTCAATTGAGACCTAAAAAATTTTGAGACTATTGAATATCCTAAAAATGTAGTGTAATGCTCAAGTAGTAAAAATGTTTTACCTTGACAAGCTCTTTAGAGCGAAGAGGAAGAATGGCCCTGGCATACTGTCGTTCTTTCTCTGATCCCGTGTTTGCTAAAATCCGCAAATCAGTCCGATCTAAAGCGAGTAAGCCCAAGATGAGACCCGCAAATAATCCAGACGACAGCATGAGCCCTATGATGACAATGACCTGGAGCCTTGAAATATTTAGAAAGTCAGTAAATTCGAAAACCAAAAATCTGTTAGCATCATTATTTTTCTCAGCTCCATTTCTTCAACTACGTGCAGCATCTATTAGTCATACTAGTAACATATCAGTTAATGACAAAATAATTTTACCACCACGGAAGAAAGCGTTCGTACGCTTTGATCGTCATCCAAGGATCCGAACCTTGATGAACCCATGGCATGTCTGAAAAAAGAGCAAAATAAAAATAAAAATTCCATAGCTTTGAGACATTAATACCGGATTTTCCAATTCAATCGAAAGGCAGCAGACCTGTGTTGTTTTCTCGAACACAAATGTAAAAGAACTCTTCCGACTGCTCAATAGAAAGAGAGACTTGGAGAACTGCGGAAGCCCCGTTGGGTCCGATATGCGACACCTTTAAAAGTTGACAATCGTCATCGTGAGTTGATTAATTCTTTAAAGTCTTTACAC
>JAHZMW010002306.1:0-19311 GCA_027743745.1 Alloscopus bannaensis | reverse complement strand
TCATCACATGACCCAGGAATGAACAACCCGTCTTTGTTGCGGAGGTTGCTGCTGCTGGTGCCTCACCACCCGAATCCGAATGTTTTGCTCTCGACCTGTGTGAAGAAAGTGGTCGCGTCACAAAACCTTAGTATCACCCTCTAAAATCCTGCATTTTATGGTTATCCCTGTACATTCGGTGTAATCAACTTGTCGGAGATGAGACAGAGATTTCCATGTCGTGTATGTGTGCACTTTTAT
Source organism: Alloscopus bannaensis (assembly GCA_027743745.1). NCBI lineage: Eukaryota > Metazoa > Arthropoda > Collembola > Entomobryomorpha > Entomobryidae > Alloscopus > Alloscopus bannaensis. The sequence goes on along the minus strand of JAHZMW010002306.1, from coordinate 19,071 downwards.
TACGATTTTAGGAATTTTGCCCAATGTTCTCAGCAATTAGGATTGGGTGGAGCGTTTTATCTCTTTGCTCCTTTTTCTCATTCTTATTTTTTATAGAGAGAGAGTGAAAAATTAGGGGGAAGCGATCAAGATAAATTATATACCCATCATGGACAATTACTGCCTTTTATTTTCTCCATCATTCCTATCAACTTGAGAGGAGAGCTCACAGTTGCGAACAAAGGATGGGATGCAGAGAGAGTGTAGAAATAAAACGGGAGCATTCATTCCAAACACTTTGCCTTTCTCTATGCACGATATGAATTTGAAATGGTGTGAATTGCTCCTCCAAGTCTCATTAATTGACGACACTTCGCGTCGTCGTCACAATCTCGTCTGAGCGGAAGTTCTTCTCTCTAACACAATCTTTCCACAAAATCCTATATCTCTACTCGCTTCTTTTTGTATATCAAAAGAATTAACTGATTTTTTTCCTTCTCTCTTCTTCATCGTCTCTTCTCTCCTCTGTAACTTATCGAATCTTTTCAGCTCATTGGCTTCCCATTCCGTTGCGTTTTGCTAGAACACGGTGGTGCTGGTAGTGTGGTACACATAGTTAGCGAAACCATCTCTTCTTCACTCACACATATCAACTCTCGTTGAGCTCTCGATTTTTTCTTTGCTACATCATATCATCCTCGATCTTGCTCGCAGCAAGTTCGCTATTTCTCCTTTTTGTCTCTAACAATTCTAAAATTAGAAGTATAGAGGTGTACAATGTACATATGCCTAAGTGACGAGTATCTAAAATAATCTCCTACTTGCGCTAAACAAACAGCCAATACACATGTATTATATTACCGAATAACGCACTCAACTTTGCAAAACTGTAGTTTTGCCAAAGTTTGCATAGTCCATCTTGTTTCTCTCTCAACGATTTTCCCCTCATCCTCATATTATTTAGTGTTTAGTGTGCATTGATCTTGTCTGCTTTATGAATTCCACTCATTAGCACACTCTGGTGATGCAAGGAACAAAAGTATAATTTACGGGTGACAATTTTAATTAAATTCAAAGAAGCCTCAGAAGGAAACACTAGAATTACAAAAGTAGTATTTTATCAGGCCACAGGAATGCGACATGTTCCCTCTTGTTATGTAATGTAACGAAAGATGAATTACGTAACTTGAGAGGATGATTGTTCTTTTGCGGACCGTGAATAATTGAACGTGTCTACCAGACTAGAAAAAATAGGCAATTTTTAGGCAAAGCAAATAGATTCAAATTTCATCATGAGATATCTAAAAACATTGAAATCTTCTGGTCCTCCACAACAATAATACCAGAAGGGAGCATCGGAGAATAAATTCGTCGTGGTGCAGATTTCAATGTGTACTCGAATATTTTTCTAACGCAATCATAGCACTGCGGAATAATATGTCGTCAAAAAAGACAGATCCCATCGATTCACAGTAATTTATGATGTGGGCTGAGGAAAGAGCGAGAGAGAGAGATATCCATGGGAAGCCATGCAGAATGTAGAGTGACAGTGACACCAGGAAAGAATGAGGTAAAATAAATAAAATCATGAGCCGTAGTACATTTTCCTTGCGTCACCTCTCTAATATATCGATTCGCACTCGAGTTGCTCAAATGAGAAATATACAGAGGATCATGCATGAATGGAAGATTCGTGTATGTGAATGCATGTGCACCTATCAAATTTCAAAAGCTGTGGTATTCCTCTCTTAACAATAATCTTGATCCGGTATTGGAGTCAACTCGGTAAAGATAAGAAATACAGGGAAGTGCTTACTTTGACCATGCTTCACTCGAACCATTTGGCATTGTTCACAAAAGTCTAGATAAAGAGCAAATATTCACAACAATTAACGTTTTAATTATTACGTCTCATTTCTTCTAACGAGTTAAGCTAAGAGTAGTAGGCTTATCACGAATTTCAAAAGCTATATATTATGGTCGTACCTAAGTCCCGATGATTAAGGAATGTACACATAGAGCACCGCCATTCTCCATCCGGACTCCCAGCGACAGTTGGAGTCGACGCAGATGGTGAGGCGTCTGGTTGGGAAGGACTTTGCAGGAACTTTGGAGGAGGTGGCCGCGGCGGTGGCTGATTCCCGACTCGACGACGATTGTTTGTGATTCCAAACAGTGCATCCACGCTTTGTCCCGGGTTAATGCATTGGTAGAATTCCTCATTCGTTTCGCCCAATGGTACTAATGAGATTTCGAGGGGAAATTAATTAGTGTCGCCGCCAGCTAAATAGGTTTGCGTCAAACCCATAAACTAAATCATCCATATCCCCGCCCCTCTATTACCTGAGCCATATTGATACAGGTCCACTTCTCTTGTCATGAAATCGCACTCGATTCGCAGTCTTTGATTCTCTTGTTTTAACTTCTCCAGCTGCAACAAACACACAGGCAAAAATTACGATTCGTCAAGTATTTTTGCATTCCCCCTCTCTCTCTCGTAGTGTGAATTCATTATCATGTACCTCCTCCAAAAATACTCTCCCTTGTCCCTACTAAAAGTGATACCACCCATACATTGCGACACATTCCAATTGACAACTTGAACCTGAACACTACACTGCGTTATAGACTACCAAAAACTCTAGAGCTGCTCCTCTTTATACAAGATATCTATCAACATCACATCATCAGCATACATTAAACATGTATACATATTCGGTACATAAGGCACACACAGTGCGCTGTCGGAGCCAGAATTTATTTTTTTGGAACTCTCAAAGAAAAACAATTTCTCCTCCTTTAATATACGGGCAAAGCTTCATCTCCTTACATTTTGGCACATACGTTCGGCGTGTGTAAGCCTTTAATATCTCTGATTCACGTCATAAGGGGGACGACACGACGAAGGGGAAAATCTTTTTCAAATATACATCTATCACAACATACATTTATTATATAGTGACGCGAGCGCACATGTTCAGGGCTGGTCCTTCTTCTTGGTACATAATATGATGTAGTATATTATGATGCACAATAATATGAAAGAAAGTAAAAATAGACGATCTCTGCCAAAATCAAGTGCACGCTCTATTATATGCATAAAAAGTTTCTTTTTTAATTCTGCAACAAGCTGTGAGAGAAGGAGAAGAATAAACAGCTAGTATTGACGCTTTCCGCTCTTTCCAAACCTTTTCAAAACATTTTCTAAATGTACTTCGAAAATATGTGCGCGCATATGGGTTTACAGGGCCGCCCCCGTAGGAAAAACATTATTTTAGCGAGTTGACTTTTTTCGAGTGGCTCAGCCCATTAAATACTCCTATAGTGCAAACACACACACATGGATATACACTTTTGCTAGATAGTCATGGTTCATTCATAAAAGAAAAGGAGAGTCATTACAAAAACGCTGAGCCAATATCTCTCTCCTTCCTATATCTATTCGGTAATGAGTTGATAATGAAAACTATGACGGTGGTGCTGCTATGATTAACTAATGCTAATAAACAATAAGTTGGTCATAATATGATAAGACATACTTCTGAAAAAGGATTCAGCTGAAGCTGGCTCCGCAGCTGAACGATCTCCGTTTGCAGTTTGGCCAGCAAGCATTTTCGATCGTTGATCGACACGCGGAGCTTGTCCTTCCTTTCAGTCTGAGCTGAGAGCAAGTCTAGAAAAAAATAGAGAGAGAGAGAGACATCAAACGAAACAGAAAATTATTAGCTCAACAAGTCAATTTAAATTACACAACAAGCATTCCCAGAATGACAACACTGTCTACCGCCACTCTGTCGTCTTGTGTCAAACTGCCATTTCTTTGGAGGCATCCATAAATTCCCACCGTTAGACTCAAATGTGACAATTGGCTACAGCAGCGAACGAAGGCATATAAATACAAATGTTGGAAAATGTGGAAATCGAAAGTCATTAGTTTAGTTTCTCCCTTCCCATTTCTCAATCAACTCCGTCTACATAACGGAAGAACGTCCCGGTTGAAAAGGCAAGGGAAAAAATTCCAATCAAAACGTGACAAATGAAAAGTTACACGATAATAAAATAGACGAGTAAAGAAAAAAGGGGCGAGAATTTTCATTTTTGTGGCCTTTTCAATCTCTCTCAGAGTAACAAAGTGTACAAGAGAAAGATAAGGGAGAAACAAACATGCTCTCATCATTTGTGTAATACCAATATGCCACACAAAACACCAGTATCACACGGGCAAGTTGACAAATTTACAACAGATCATGGGTTAAATGGGAGATGAATGAGCTGGAGAATAACATGCGCGTATCTCCACACATTACATAAGCTCACATAACACAGCGCGTGTGTGAGCACTTACTAAAAGCATGTACATAAAACTTCTCAGTTTGCAGCGAGCGAGAAACTCTTGCGTGGGCGATTAATTATGTATATCAAGATATAAAGAGATGCACTCTCTGCCTGCGGTCTCCCGTGAATGAGGATTTGTGTATTTATCATGAATTCATGACTCTATAAAAAAGAACAAGTCTGATTCGAAAATCGCGAGTGAGGCGAGAGAACACTGCGTTTCATTAGGCACTCCACTCCAATTGAACTACTGCGTTTTGTATATACGCTGTTTGACTTGGGCTTTTTTCCATAAAGGAATGTCGTCGTGTCGCTCGTCGTGAGAAAGTGAACGAACGGAAAGCACGTGTCATTCGACTCATTTAAAAACGGTAAAATCACAGAGTATACGTATAGCGTCTTCTGGGTGCACCTATTCATTGCATCATTGCATATATAACTCTTTCAATGTAACATCGCATGATGATCATCGTGATCGCTATATATCACTAAAAGGATGCCTACGTATAGGATGCGAGATTATTTTATAAAGAAAAAGAGGAGGATGCAAGTAAAAAAGCGATATAATACGATGATGCACACACAAAGCAAATTCTTTGGTGTCTTTGCTAATGTCTTCCGTATGTGAGGATATGTAAAAATGTGTGATCTGGCATTCGGACTCGGATGTAAACCGTTTTGTTTGGAATGCGGAGAAAGTGCGAAAAATTCCTGAGGTGTAGCTTAGTGTGGCATCGTCTCTCAGTCACTGACTGACTCCGATGAATTAGGTCACAGAGTGAAAGCTCTTCGTTGGCATTTCACAACAACAACTAAAAAACTGTAAAAATGTTGCCAGGACTAGAACTACTAACTTCTGAGACATCGAAAAAGACGTATGCAACAATTCAAATGTAAATGATACATGAAAATATAAGGTGGTTGGCTTGTGATGCGGAAATGCAGACACGCGGAAGTTCATTGCACATTGTGAGTTTAGAGTAGAATGGAGTGAGGTTTCATGGAAAGGCAAAGACGTCACAGCGGTCAAAGTGGAGGAGGCAATCGGCGACACAGTTCAGGGCAAGAGCACTCCCCCCATCATCACCGGCATTCAACAGGAGGTGGGGAAAGACGTCATTCCATTGACTTTCCTCCAGGAGAGAGAAGGCATTCTGTCGGCAGCAACGATCAAGCTCACCGACATCGTCGGTCGTATGACTACGAAAGTTATTACGCCGATGTTGGAGGTTCCCATCACCAGGGAAGACGGCGAAACAGTGTTGACAATGAGCCGGATACAATAGAATACTATAACCAGCCTCCTGCCATATTCCATGAAACCCCGGCATCACAAAGAAGGCGGAGCTCGTTTGATGAGGACCCTTACGGTAACACCGACCCTAATAATCGTCCACGAAGAAACTCATTCGGCGGCTCCTCTTGGGGTCGCAGAAATAGCTACGGGTCTGGATCGAACTACACGGGTAAAACGATACGACTACAAATTCCCTTATTCCCTCCGCCCCCAATAGATGAAGAGTACGAGGACGATGATGTTGATGATGGTGAATCCTATTCAGGTGGTTTTCAATTAATTCCTACTGCTCCCAACGACAATATTCCAGACCGTCCTGGTCATCATCAGAGATGGTTCTTTTTATGGCCTTCAGGGCGTCACAAACCACAAGAGCCTGCTGCTCCTACTCCACCCCCTCAACCGGTGTACGAGCCTCCACCCCCACAACCAGTTTACGAGCCGCCACCTCCTCGTCCGGAGTCATCTGAGAAATTTCATCCTCCGCCACCGAGAGAAAATGAAATGTGCCCTACCGACGGAAGGCCACCAGCTCAAATCATTACTTTTACTAATCCCCCATGGGCAGCGGACGAGGATTCCGACAATTACGCACCTCCTCAACAATACCTCGCGTACAATCCCGAGTGTCTACCACAAACCCAAATCCCAAGACTCCTTCCTCTTCAAGGGGTAGTCAGAGGGAACGCTCACAATCATTTAGTGCCTTTAGACCAAAGCGGCCCTATAGATAATCGTGATCATCACCACCCTCCAATCTATCCTGTGACAACTAATCGCCCAACTTCGGGAATGAGAAATCTGTGTCCGCACTGTGGAATCGGGGTGTATGTCAAGAAGACTTCGCTCTCGGGATACCTCACAGCGATACTGTGCTTCCCTTGTGGACTCTATTGCTGCTTAACAAAGAAGCTATGCTATATTGTGGAATGCACTTATTGTCACAGGACAAGATCCCAGGATCCGGCTGCGACAGGAACACAAATTCCGAATAGAAATAATCAAACAAGACAGCGGTCACAGGAGCAGTACTACTCCGATACTGAGGACGAATCAAGATCGCCGTCAATGACGAAATCAACCTCTCACAACCAACATCGAGACAGCGATAATAATAATCGATTATAGTTATTTTTTGACAAAGTGTTTCTATGTTAAAGTTGAGGTCTTTGAAAACGTTAATAATGGGAGTAAAGAGTGTGTGTGTACCAGAATTCATTTGATGAATGGAAATGTTATGATTTCTCCTTCTCGACGCAGTGAAGGTCCCCCCATGAGGACCAAACTGAATTTGAACTTGAGCTTCAAAGCCATCCCTTGAGTTGCTGTAAGTAGAGTACATCAGGTTCGTGGGATGGTGATGATTGGGATAGTGGTGAACATGGTGAAAACTTGCACTCGCACCCGCCTCCAAATCCACCACCGTGTTCACCACATTCACCGACGCGTTCGGATGATGATCGAAATCCTGCGTGATTGCAGTTGTTGGACCACTTCCACCTATTCCCTGTGGAGGCGTTGATGATGAGGGCGATCTCAAGGTTAGGTTCACAGAGGTGTAGGCCCTATCCTCTCGGAGTCGAGGGAGGGTGGCGAGATTCTCTTTCACGTTGATCACGGAGACGACGGGCTCCACATTCAACGACGTTCTTCGGAGTGGTGCGCGTGTGGAGGTGGATGTTGTGGCTGACGTTGGAGATGAAATTATTGGTGGCGGCATACCACATTCTCCATCATTTTCCGCAATGCTCTCCCTAATGATCTTGTGCACGATTTCTCTCGATCCGCTACTCCGCCTGCTGGAGAAGCGAACCGGAGATGAGGAGCAGGCTCGAGAATGTGTGGGGCTTGAGTGCACACTTCCCGACGATGGAGGGCATGATTGTGGTGGCTCCGGAAGTGTGGCGGAGATTTGGCGAAATGTCGGTCGCAAATTCCACGACGATGTGGCAACAGAGCGAGAAGGAGGAGCGGATGTAAAGGACGTGACAGAATAGAACGAACTTGACGGTGATGTAGCGCCAGCGCCCCCTCCACCTTGGAACGGGCTCACGTTGGCATTTGCAACCGCTGTGATCCTGGAGTCCTCAATAAACATGGACACCGATGAGCGCAGATTTGTCGGTCTGGGCAGTTGCGAACTTGTGAGGCTGCTAGTGCTGGTGGAGTTGGATGGAAGTCTTCCATCCATTTTCGAATAAATTCTGTCGTCGTATAATTTATAACGTAAAGACGCGTACCAAGTTTCTCTTACACAACAAAAAGGGGAGCTTATGAGAGAAAGAGAGAGTAGAGAGAGAGAGAAAAAAAAGTGTGTGATTTATTGAGAGCACACACTCGTAGCAGGTTACATGGTTCAATGCTGTCATCAACTTTCACATGATGATGATAATGTTATGTACGTTGTTTTGAATGATGTACGGACTACTGGTGCGCCGGCCATGATCGCCAACAGAATCATTTTGGATTCCCTCAATACGACGAAGATCAACATTAGCACCACCTCGATCATCTTTTCGCGAAAGAAGGAATCGGTGGAAACAAACGAAAAACAGGAAAACGCTATGTAGCGACGACGCACATTCAAACACACAATTTTATAGACGCTCCATTTCTCTCCTCGAAGTTTGCCTTCCTCTTTGAAACCAAGAGGAGAAGAAGACGATGAGGAGAAGGGGAGAACGCAAATGCTACTTGACTCTCATCTGTTCCACTCCACTCATCTCCTCACATCATCTCATTCCATTCCCACACATTTTTTTCTCGAACACTACTCCAACAAATACAGTGATTCAGGCTTTACTACATGAATGCGCCCTCACAGTCCACCATGTCACCACCACCGCAAAAATATTGAGAGTATGTAGAAACATTGGTGATTTTAGTATAAAACACATTATCATGCCGTAAAAATTTGAGGAAACTATAGTACAAAGGCAGATTTCCCTCCCGTAAGGTCTTCACAGGTTCCGGAACCACCACTCACCACCCGCACCCACATCACTCACGCACACCTCCACACAAATCCGTTAAGTTTGTTTAACCACAATGAAATTGTACATTCCACAAGAGTTCCAATGATTACAAGGAATGATTTTTTTGACGAAATTACGTTTCAATCGAAAAGAGGAGAGAGAGACCGCTAACGACAGGCGATTTTTTGGAGTATGCGAGAAGGGGATTACGGGAGGACGTAGAGACACAGGCGTAAAAGCACAAGACACTAAAGTCGTCCTCTGCTTTCGACTTTCCTTCTGCTCAAGTTCCTCCATTGAGGATTTACTCGGGAGTCTCTCTCAGAACATTTTTTTTTACATCGCGAGAGTTGTGGTGTGCAGTGAAAGAGTATACCACTGAAAAATTTGAAATCCAAAGATGCTATTTCACTGTGTCGCACACGAGCATGTGAAGAATAGGCATGGAAAGTGCTGTGGAACGATACAACGGAGTGAATGCGAATTATTTTGGTCCTCCTTCCTCATACATTTCACATCCTCCTCATTTCTGCACAACGGAGATGATGGTTCGCGAAAAAAAATCATCGTGAAGACAGAGTATTTAGTAAGTGTTTTGGATTCATTCCCGTCATTCCCGATTTCTTTGGGGGAATATTGGAGTTCGCGACTAAACCCCGCATATTGCATCAGAGGGTTTCACACTGATGTAAAATGAAAACCATCACTTGACTTGACGCAAGATTTGCATTCATGTCTGCGGCCTACAATATGCAATACCACGAGTTGTGGTGAATGTATACAGTTTCTCGGTGTTCAGTGTGTGGATGGCGTAGTACATACAATGAAGATGATGTGAAGAACCATTTTCGAATGACAGTGTTTCAAAATTGCACTAACGTGGGTTTCCATGTAACTTTAGTGAAGAGAAAGTACTGACGGGATTGGCTAGTAGAAGCTCGAAAAGCATATAGCTACAGTGCTGNAGAACCATTTTCGAATGACAGTGTTTCAAAATTGCACTAACGTGGGTTTCCATGTAACTTTAGTGAAGAGAAAGTACTGACGGGATTGGCTAGTAGAAGCTCGAAAAGCATATAGCTACAGTGCCGTCACAGTTTAACCGAGTTCGAAATTCAGATATATACCTAGTATGAATTGGTACATACTGCGGCATGAAAGTGTAATCAATGAGCCGAAGATTTTAGTTGACGTAAATACAAATGCAGATATCGGACGGAGTAAATACGGACACATGCTTAAAATTGAAAAAAATGGAAAAGACATCTAATGTGTCTTCTTTGATAGATTGAGTGGTGATACAGACAGAATGTAATAGAAATACTCTGTAAATGAATGCGCTTGTCCTTGAATTTTGAGCCATATACTATTACTCACTTGTGTCAATTTAATGTGTACTTTTCTAATAAATTAACTACAATACCAAAGTTGACGTGCATGTGCACTGTGCAATGAATGGTTTGCCAGATTTTTAATAATCATTACTGCCAGAGAGGTGCTTAATAATTCCTTGATAATTCCAATAACTCACAATAATACACTGACCGGTGGGATGTATTATGAATATTGCATTCATTTAGATCAGGACACTCACGAATGAAAACAAAACAGACAGAAACTAGAACATTAAAAATCCTCGATTAGTAATGTGTGTATATCCGACATTTATAATGGTGCAGCAACCTAGCTAACTGAACAAACGCTATATTATTGGAATTTTAGGATGTGCATATTATGATGTATGCCTAACTCATACAACTATAAAAAATGTCATTGTGCACTTCCTGCACTAACATTAACACAGAGTTGTGTCATTCTGACAATAACATACCTGAGCGTAATACGACAGTCAACAGTTACAGAGACGCGTTTAATGTTCTACGTATTACTACAAAAGTTGATTACTTACCCATTGTAATTGACATGATTCTCCGAAAGTTTGACAGCACTCCCCGCAAGAAATGTTGAAGTTGAATGAAGTCAAGTTGCAATTTTGACAACTGGTGACTGGAAAGAGCCGCTACAAGGTTAAATACTCGAATTTCGCAAGGCGTTACTTTGTCCCAGGCTACTGAAAATCACATCTCATTTTTCACAAACGAATTCAGTGAATTCAATTCACTAACTAAAATTGACAATTAGTGTCCAGTCTGTGTCAAACGCTACACAACAACAGTTCCGAATTAACCGTTACATTGCCAATTTTAATTACTAACGGGTTGAACAAGCTGTAACTTATAATGACACTTTAAATCCTACTGTCAACTGTTTACCGTCACTAATAATGAAAGATTGGATGAGGTCTCAATGAAAACACATTTCAAAAGACTCTTCTCGAGCCTTTGTCAATATTTTAAAAAGTTAATTACAACAAACCACCGACAGAAAGCACTGGACTTGACAGTTATCAAATTGATCAATTAAAGAGTTTAAAAACGTGCTTTTAATCACTCGATCTGAATCAGAGGTGCACCAACGAAGAACGACAAGATGCATTTTTGTAAACACACGCTCGTCAGATGTTTTCTTGTTGAGCACATCTCAACCTGCGAAGAAGAGGAAAACAGCAAAGCAGCATGAGCGAACACTTGACAAGTCGCAAATCTGCACGCAACATTGTTGTACGCAAGCTTTTCATCAAAAGGCAATCTTTTTGACGAAATAAATTTTTAAATCTTAATTAATCTTATTAATCTCGATGAAATTTCTCTACAAATTCACTACTTTACATCGACTACATATATACATACAATGTTTCTCCAGTTTTTAAACTTTTTATAGTCTAATTTAAATTACAGATCTTCCTGCTGAGCAATATATTTTAAGTCAACATTTAAAGTTATTAAGAATTGTTCAGGTCAATGAAAGATTTAGGAATTTCAGCAAGCGCACTTAATGGGTAACCAATAATCTTAAAACAAGTAATCTTATAGCATCTTTTACTTAACCACCCTTTGGGTGCTAATTAATGATGCCCCACATCATAAAATTAAGTAATAATCTGAGGATTTTAAAACTTTGTCAATAATTTGGATAATATCGAGCTAGATTTTGAAAAGCCATTCATCTCATCCATCTCAGCCATCTCATGCACTCACACGGATGTAAAACACGTAGAATATGTAGAGAGAGAGTGAAAATTGTCTCACACAATACCAGACAAACAACATTTTCCAGACTCTCATGATGAACCTCCAATAAACTGGACAAGCTTTCCGAGGACAACCGGTCACCTTTTGATATGCTTTGTTAGTGTTGCATTTCACGAGTAGGAAATCGGGTACTTGCCTTTCATCATGTGCCTTACCATGTCGTGTTGTTTCTAGGAATATTTACACAGGTTTTCATTCAACGTGGTTCGCGTCTCTCTCACCGATTTAAAAAAATATCATCTCCATTAGGAGAGTTTTAGATTCAAATTAATGTATAAATGTTGTATTATATAACTTATATGCCCAAATTGCTGATTCTAAAAAAATGCTTTTAGCTAGTTCAGGTAATGGTTACTTAAAAATCTGACAATGAACTCTGCGTGCAGTTTACGCAATATAATATGATATGCATTCAAATCTGCGACAGGTAACTAACTATAACTCCTCAGCTATACAACTAGCTGACCTGTGAGCAATTACGTAATTTTGGGTATTAAGTGAGATTCGTATTTTTCTTCTGTCTTTGTCTACTTTTACAATGCACGATTTTTCTAAGCTCGGTAGATAGCAAAGACCGTGGGGGACGAACTCTGTAGGAAAAATAAATAATCGGTGTTATTTTTTAATCGAAGTGTGAGAAACATACAATTATCCAGTGTTCATATGTGTGACCGTGATGGTGAGTGAGCACACCAGGTAAATAGTTCAGGGTAATAAGGTTTTTAAAAATGTAGGTTTTCTTACATAACATACATACAAATGTACATATAGGTACAGGCATGAACTTTTGTGGCTAAATTCCAGCAATGCAACTCTATTAAAGTTATAGAGTCCGAATGCAAATTTTACGCCTACATTTATCATTAGTTTGACTCGGACTAGACCGTATCTCAGAGGAGATGTGAAGATTTGTTGAAATTAGTCATTTGCATTAGTACCGACAACTTGCTTTGAGTGATGCAGACACTAGATAATTTTGAGAAGACGATATTCCGAAAATCTTGATATTCTAAGAACTTTCTCTTCTAGATGCCATATTGTTATTCCGCATCGATAACTCGGCAATTAGAAGACCCGCATGTAATAGCAGTTATATAAATTTTTTGAGTTCGCAGCGGAGAGTTTCTAGACACACCACACACAACGATATCATTCAGTCGTCAATATCACAACGTCAATCTTTATTGGTGAGTAAGGCTTCTATACCGGTTTTTAACAATTGTTTTTTGCTCGTTTTATAGCTTTTTTTACTATTCATACATAATTATTTTTTAGTGGAGGAAGACTTCACTTAAGTTTTTTATACATCTGTTAACCCCTCACCTACACTAATGTAAGACACACATACCTGCATATGTCCACTTGTTGATGGGAAGGTGAGGATCACTTCCAAAATGCTTTAAACGTTCCAAAGGTGAACAGAAATGTGAGTGATCGGATGGAAAAAAGAGTATCTAAGAACTGTATATTCAACCCATCGCTTTGTAAAACAAAGAAGCATAACATAACTAATCATCTTCAACAACCAGCAGATTGAAGGAAGGCACCCATAGCTTTTAGTAAATCATATTAAAAGGTTTTTACAGAATAATTAATACATTTGCATTTGCGCCATAATCCGGTGTTGTTAGAATCAGCAGGATTAAATACTTAGTGCGTTCAGCAATTGGACTGTAAGATGAGCTAGCAAATAATAATAATGATTCAGGAGGCTAAAGCAAAGCGTAAATGAATACTCCTTTGTCCGACTTTGGTAGTTAGTTCGAACGCATTGGAGGTGACTCTGTTTTTGTCCCACTTTATCTAAACAGACATTTAAGAGGAAATGTATTGAATGTGCTAATAAGACATTATCAGTATGTTTGATGATTAATGAAGTATCATTGTGTTAGATTCCGCACCTTCTCCGTATTATAAAAGAATTCTAGTGTCAGATTACCAAGATTACGTAGAAGGAAAATCGTCCAGTAACTTGCTTTTAACATTAAAATCTTCGATGGACCCAATTGCACATTATGCACTTATTATTGTTTGATTCTACTTTTTGTGTGTGATTTATATACATCATTGTTGTTGTTATTATTATTAATCTGCAGTGCGTAACGTCTGCACTAAAATGCTCTCTGTGAGTTGGCCATGTTGAATAATTAATTTGTTGCCCACTCTGATAATGCTACTACTTATTAGCTATTAATTAAAGGTGTACACGTTTATTGAGCTTCATGCCTTGCAAAAACTTCAATTTATAGAAAGAGAAGATGTCTCACACGGAGAACTTCATGCATGACCTCCCACACAAGTTTGATTTATGAGCTTTCAACCGCTGATGATTTTCTCTTGTTAGTCTATCCAACTGGCAATTATGATACAACAAGACTTGCATGTAATCTTATACTTTAGTAATATTACGAGATTTAGCTTTTTCCGAATTAACATATTCATCCGTAATCCTGTCCAGAGGCTCTCACAAGCCGAATCATATCACATCTAATGTCAACATTGCTTATCAATGCAACTATTATAGAAGTCATGGATGACTGACAGAAAAGGTGGGATCTTTTCCGAAGGGAACCCCCACTTGCCGACCCCAATTGTGTGGAGCCTCCAACTTTCTCTTCGTATCCTTCCAGCAGTTTCACATCTCGTTTAGTTGTTGTGTAAAAGTGCAACCGCGTCGAAGACAAATAACATTTGAATTTACGATAGCAGCTAGGTGAGGATTAAGGCAAACGATTGGCATGTTTGCAGCTCTTTATAGCAACGAGGTCTACACTTTATATAAATTATCGATCAGCAATTTTTTAAAATAGGGATTAGAATAAGTCCAATTCCATGATGTAATTGAAGTGTTAGCAAATTTCAATAAAGAAAATCTGAGGTATTGCAAATTGCAATTTGCAATTCGGGCTATCTTGTCTCAATATGCCCCATCCGAATTTGTAATTCAGCAAAATAAGGTATTGGACTTTCATGTTTTGTTGGATTAGATAGGTCGAGCAAATCATACTTTTAAGGCTAAAAAGCGGTTTAATACTATCATTTTAAGTAGCTCATTATGTACGCATTCAATGACGTACGATGGGCTCTGGTATCCGCAATTATTGACGCAACCAAAGTTTAAAAAATCATCAGTGAAAGCCCAAAAAAACGTATAAAATTATAAAACCTCGTTTTATGACTTTTTGTATCGCAATTTGTAGAAACGCTTACGTCTGTACGTCTAGAATTTTAGTTTTTTGGCAAAGCTAGCAAAGGTTAATCACACAAAGAGAGGAAATGCCATTCCGATGAAAATCTATGCACAGCGGATTATCCTGTAGAACACCAACTATTATTAAACGAACATTTGAATAGCTAGTACCTATGTAGTCTTTACCTTCATTTTAACCAAGCAGAGTCCACAGGTAGATAGCTTCCACGTGGATTACGATTACGCATTTATGATTATATAATTACTTGAGTTTTATTATGAATACCTATATATGTATAGTGTATAGCCCGTGGGTAGTTGTGGTTAATTTTTTTTTTGCTGATAAACAAAAAACTGAATCAGATTAGTACCAGCATCACACTTCGGATTAAACGCACAGCATGGGAGATGACGCATATTTGTTATTTCTGAACTAGACGTCAGTCAGCTCTAGATCGCTGAATTGATTTACGACCTCTGAAATCAGATTAAATTTGAACCTCCAAGCAGTTTCCTCATCGTCATTTTCTTCAAAAACAATCATAGCCCGAGCACAAATGTAATTTTCAAATAGGGAGTGAGAAATATCGGACAGACAGTGAGACCCCCTGGAGCGTTCGTATTCCTTTTTCCTTGCCATTTCATGCATCAACTTGTTTTGATTTACTTGACTAATTGGAGATGTGTAATTGGAAATGGATTACTGATTATTTTATCCACAACAACAACAAGTACGGACTTTGAACGTGGTGGTACACAGGAATCTTGTTTTCACCAGGTTTTGAGATTTCGTCAAAATGTGTCTGCCACGTATTCAGTAATATACTCAAACGTACTTCAAATGTTTGTCTGAAAATCACCTAGTGAGGATGAAAATGGAAGCACTTATTGGTTGTTTTTCATCGCCGTCGTTGCTCAGTGCATACAGGCATGTTTTGAATGCTAATTAAAAAGCCTTGAACATTTTCCATATTTAGTATTTATACTATGCATAGTTTTCATCCGAAATGGTATTACTATGAAATATGTATTCCATTAGTTTTCATTACGCCATCGAGTAATCGCGGGTCACGTACTTTTTCTTAAACATTCAAATGATCACTGAGACTTTCTAATCAACAATCTCACACATACGCCAATGAATGTCAGATTGGGCAGAAAGAAGACGTTGAAAGTGTGAACCAGGAAAGTGTCAAGGAATGGAAGTTGGAAGCAACGAAAACAAATAAAAATTGCTTACCTACATACTATTATGCACCATGTGCTTTGTTAAAAATGTCTACGTGAGAATTATGAAGTCACTGGAACGTAACTTTTAGAGTGGATGAAAGCTGTTTTTTTTTATCCAGCAACCAGTGACTGTTGAATAAATTTCTGTTGAATAACACAAGTGCAACCATGATTCATTTGAAATCATGTTGCCGTCATTTTTATTGTATGCTTGGACCTCATTGTGAACACACAGAGCGTTTGCAATTCTTTCGATTTATTTGACTGCATTTATGGATGTAAGTGAGGTGCACCCTCCCTTCCCTTGTTTTGTGCTTTCTTTATTTTTCACAATGCTTGAGGTCGGTCAAGACCAGAAATGAAGTTGGAGTGACTCCAGAGCGTAGTTACGATGATATATCTGCTTCTCGTTTTTGCAAAAATGTTCATCTTAATTACTCGGCCACTTCACTTTGAATTACAAGCAATCTTCGATGCGCTTGAGTACCTTTCAAAAGCTCAAGTAGGTATACATATAATGCTTGTGGTTTTAGGTACAATACACCCATGACTAACGAGTATTGGCCATTTTTCCTGGATTAAAACTCGTTGCAGGAATGTGGGTAGATGGTTGAACGATTAAATTAGAGACTCCATTGTCGACATCAGTGTGTAACATGAGAATGAATGTGAAAATTATAGCAATAAAACCTTTTTATGTGCACAGTAGATCAAAGTTAACTCCCACAGTCACACCAGATCATTCTCGCTATTGCATTTACCTATTCGCATAAAAGTGATACTCATTGCAGATAAACTTGCTCAAATATTTTTCACCTTTCGTTCTGACTTCTCCCTGTGAAAGTTCTTTGTTGGCTCTTAGTCAAAGTAAGCCTTCAGTTAAAAATTAGTCTCGTTCTTGGCATTTTCAATGAAGCAATTTACTTCCGTCGTGGGTGTTGTCACAAGGATTGTGGCAGGTATTGCGATTCTGCTATCGGGTTCAAGTTGTGCAAATCGCAAGGATGAAGTCGTCTTTTATGAGTACTCACAATTTGAAGGTAACTTACAAAATGTTTGCCAGTGTTTTATCAGAAAAAATCTGATTTTTAAGACAATGATCATTTATGTAATCAATAGGCGACAAGCTATTCGTCTCGCTAGCTCGAGGATGTTACAATATGGAAAATGACTGGAACAACAGGATATCATCGGTGGACACGCAAGGGCACTGTATCATTGTGTGGGATTACCCAGATTGCAGGGGGCCTTCCGTAGAGCTAGCTCCAGGGGTGCGGGGCCTTGGAAGCTTGAGCTACCTTAAATTTGATGATTCAATCAGTGCAATTAGTGTATGCCCAGGGGACTCGGGACTTGGCGACAACGAGAGACCTCCAGTCAGACAAAGCGACAACATGAATGGAAACCAATTAGGTGCATCTACATTCTATTTACATGGTTTGAAATACTGACCCAGGAATGTGTAGATGTAAAACTGCAATGGGAATTTGTCTTGTTATTTTGTAACCAGATATTTGGAAAGTTGGTTTGGAAGAGCACAACAAGTATCGACGATTGCATCGAGTTCCAGCTCTGCAAGGGGATACGAATGTACGTAAAAGTTTACAGCATCTTTAAAAGTTTCATATTGCAACCACATAACAATAAATCATCAAGGAATGCATAATAATAGTTTATGAATGTGAATTTCATAGATTCACAACGCAGCACAAGCTCATGCGGATTATTTGGCTAAAAACAACAGATTTGAAGTCTCTTCCAGTACTAGGTTCGGGGAGAACTTGGCCACTAGTTACAAGACCAGCAAATTGGACGCAATTCGAGATGTGGTTAGCAGATGGTACGACAAGATTGAGCATTACGACTTCAGAAACCCAGAGTCAAACAAGAGCAGACCAAAGAGTGGCCAGTTTTCATCCATCGTGTGGAGATCTACAACGCATCTTGGAATCGGAGTTAGTTGGAACGATATTGATCACAAGTGGGTCGTTGTAGCATTTTATGACCCACCCGCCACACAGAGTCAGTACGCTGAAAATGTTTTGCCACCAAGAAGGCGATAAATGATAAGTTATACATACCTGATATGTTTATTTGTACCAACCCACCCGTTGTTGTAAATACTATAATATGTTTTAGCTAGAATCTTTGTTTAATTATGATTTACTAAATATTAACTGAGAAGCTACTATATAGCCGAAGAATTCCATACTGGTTTATGGAATTAGGTGTGTATCTCATGAAGATTGTTTTTCCTTAAAAGTTTAGGAAGGCTTGGGTTAAGGTTTTCACTTTGCATCACTTACAATTACTATACAACCAAGTATATATATGTATATGACTGAACGGATGGCAAAACTGAAAGTTACCTTTATCGTGAATAAAGCAGCAGTTGCAGTAATACCTGTGTTATTACCGTGACCTTCCGGGTGCATTTAGCAATAACTCCAAAAACTGAAGTCCTTGAATTAAAAATTTAATGATGGGTCTCATTTCTCCCCATATATTTTTTAAATCCTGTGTATTATACATTTGTAGCGCAATTGAAAGGAAGGAGAAGTCAACTTTTGCAAACCATCACTTTACAGTTTAAACAGGTTTTAATTTATCCTGGCCTCGCAGTTTTGTAGCAACCTCTGCGACTTGAAATACCTCGTTATGAATATGTAATTGGTTGTTATAATCGAAATCGGGATACTCATAACTACCAGATTACGTCCACCCATATAGTTCAATTCATCTGGTCTACTAGTAGTTAGTTATGTAAGCGTTTTTCATATATAACACTGTTACCTGTTCATTTTGTTTTACATTTAAAATTTTGACTTCCCTCGGTCTCTAGTATTTCTTGGTCAAAGGAGCAGGAAAAGTGCATACCCAAGGCGTAGGATGGTAACTCCAACTCTGTGGAAA
>JAHZMW010002305.1:0-13242 GCA_027743745.1 Alloscopus bannaensis | reverse complement strand
GAGCATCCGGATAAATGTTGAATGAAGAGAAGGTTGAAAATAACCAGCTAAATGTTGATTAACATTGACTTTAATTTGGTGTGAACTTATCGCTAAAATGCTATAGTATGGCATAAGTTTAAGATATTAAGTAAAGTATGTATATCAGAGAAATGTACCACAGGGATTTGTATGTGCGTAGATTGAGGGTAACATGTTATAAAACATGTAATGTGGATGTCTCTACTGTTGTGTACATTAAGTTCATTACGATCAGTATTGAAGAAAGCCAGTTGTAACTTACCAACTTGCGAATCCAATTCAATAAAATCTATACATGTGTTTCATTTTCTATTGTGGTTTACATTGCTCCTCTGGTTTTTGCTGAACTCTCGAGTATTTTATACTGTAAACGTGCAATTTATTTTGGGAGATTGACTGATTATTGCTTCATTCTCATTGAGTTCGAAGGCTGCAATGCATTAAAAGGCATGTTCTGAACATATGCACACGACGGATGTGAACAACCAGAGTGAGCACACAACTCGTTCTTTGACATCGATCTCTGTTTTTCCTGTTCCACCATCATGTCCAACTCAGACAAATACATATATTTGTCCCGGAAATGAATGGCACATAATAAAAGCATCTTCGTTTTCCTCGTGATACGAACGTGATACACGCGATCCATTCGGGCGCCCACTTTCCATCTTGTTATTCTTCAAGATACGACAAAGAGACACGTTGAAAATGACAAGTTTTATTTCTTGAGAGATGTGCGGAAAAAGAAGCACTCCATTTTTTGACAGGCACATCCACTTGACACGCTCCCTCGCATGAGACTTCCAAAACAGTGTCCTTTCTCTCTCTCTCGCTTTCTCCTCTTGGACTTGATTGATTGTCTTGTTGACCTAATGGACTGGGAAGCAAACAGGAAGCTAGACACTGTAAGCTTTCACCATTGCCAAGTGTAAGCGCAACAAACACGTCACACCTCACCAACGACATGTCTGCGTACACATATCCTCCTTCCTGGAGCACCGTGCAAATACATAAGCTCACGGTATGCATAAGTGCACGTTATAATAGCATGATGAATGGAGGAAGGAATGGGATTGGATCGAAAACATTCATTCTCTTACTGACACAATACGAACTGAATGTTATCGAAGCTGAGAAAGAGCCTAAAAAGTGGAGAGGATTACTGGTGGATATCTGCCAAAAAATACTTTCTTCCAAATGCACGCCATGGGAAATCGTGAAGAAATGTAAGGATGGCCACGACCAAAGTCCTTTCTCTGTTGGACGTACGATTTTACAGAAAAAATCCAACTTTATTTGAATACGAGTTTTTTTTACCACCATCCATCCTGTAGATAGACATAACAGATGAGAAGTAATTGTAATGAACGATCTCGTAATTCATAATATGTCTGCCATTTCACCACTCTACGGCGAAGCCCAAAATTTTCGTATGGTTGACACACACACACACGCAGCTAAATCTAGTACTCATTAAGATCTCAGCTCTGATTTTTAGGAGCGTTTTACTCTTTGCGTTTTCGTGCCTTGTGTGTGTTCCTCAAGAGAAAACACATTACATTAATGAGAAGGATGAAAACTCGCTTACAGCCTTTAAAAAGGGTTGTGAAAAGCGTCTCGCACAACTATAGTCTGCCGGTATAGGTATACACACACATTTATATCCATTTAATATGCCTGTTTTTGTGTCTACTCCAGAGAGTGAGGGAGGAAGAGAAAAAAAGGAGACGGTAGATTGTTGAACGGACAGACCGGCCCTTTCATAAATCTAGCGTGAGCTAGTTAATCTAATTACTATTCTCCTTACCGTTACACACTTCTATTCACAGGGTTACGTGAGTCAGGTATAAAAGCTTAACCTCTCTCTGAGTTTTCTTCTGCAAAAAATATCCAGTCTGCGCCGAGTTGCTTCTTCTGAGTTATTTTTCTTCTCCACCATCCACCGCCGACCAGAGAGATGGGAAAAAGTTTTCACAGAGTTACATGGGGCGACATTTCATGATGAATACTGAAAAAGCCTCCCTTTCTCTTTTATATAAATAGCTCACCGTGAGTGAAACACTTTACAAAAAATAACATGTAGCTCCAATGGCAGTGACAGTAAAGACATTCAAGTCAAAATTAATGGAATAATAACGAAGGAGACGAAACTCAAAAGAGAGAGAGAGAGAGATGGTGAATAACTTGACACAAAAATCTACTGAGCACTGGGTACGTTCCATGTTCCATTCATTTACGGTGGACTTGCACTTCAGTCAGGTACATTTTCGAACCTCTCTCTTTTTGGCTGGAGCGAATGTATATATGGAATCTGGTTGCTTCTCATCTCCTATTTCTTTTATGAATTCATAGAGATTCGATGGTGTTGGATGCACAATAAATTCTGTGTGTTACCTACACAAGTTACCTTGTGTGAAAATTATAATGCGTCAAGTTCAAAAGCCAGGACAGTCAGCATTTCCTCTCTGAGTAGAAACATACCTACACAAATGAGAGAGGGAGAGAGTGAGGTTGTCAGTTATGAAAATTAAATTGCCTTCATTAAAAATCTAAGGAAAATGGGTCGTTTTGTCAGAATGTGAAAAGTTGTCCAAAAGAAAAGTGCATTATTTAATCCATTTCCCAAGCTCTCTCCTTCCTTTCGTGGCATTTCGAAAGGGTGTTTACGTGGAAAACCGTGGAATGCACTTGAGAACGAAGAGTAATCATTTCAATGGATGAACCTGTGTAATTTCGCCTGGCAGGAGAGAGAAAGCTACTAAAAGCAAGAGAGAACTATGTTTATTCTGTGTATCGAGTCAGGTTAGGCTAATTACTTACGTTCATTAGCTGAGATGAGCCATTCATTTGAATGAATCAAAACAGGAGAGAGAGCATGATTATAAAGCGGGACTCAAGTCGTCAGTCGATGATGTGTACATGCATCAGCTTAATTACCTCCAAATTCTCCGAGCCATTCTCTTTCTCTAAAAGATTGGTCAGCCTTGGGAGGATGAGTGTTTTCAAAGGACTTCGTTCTCTGGTCGACCTACCTAATACAAACTCGGCTTGGGTAATGCGATTTTCCTTGAAAATGACTTGTTTCACGAGGCGGCTCACTCATTATATTGTGCTCTCATGATGGGAGGAGCACTTTATTTTGGTATACAAAGGAGTCATATTAATTCAATGTGTTTTAAATCACAACAATGTGCTCACCCTTTCATAAGGAAAAATAAACGTTTGTTCATCAGCGGACTGGGTTACAACATGATTTATCTTTGAACAGAGTTTCTCTGATGTCTCAAACTGCGTCAGCACAACAAAGCCCACTGCTTTTGTCTGCACTGCAGATAGAATCATGAGTCAAGGATTTAAATTTTGGGAGGTGAGTTAAAATGAGAATCACGAAAATTACAAGGAAGAACTGCTCACTTCGAACGTGTTATCTTTCAGATTAATATATTAGCTTCTTCTCAACACATTAATTGGCTCTGCATCACGTCTGACGGGGGCAATGAAGAGCGGATTTTGTGGATTTGTAAACAATGCAGCATTGCGATTATCTTTGGAAGTTTTGTTGGATTTCTGTATTTTGTTAGTTTGCCACGTAGTAAGCGATGTTGATTTCCTGAGATGATGATGTGAAGTCACAAATATTGCGTTGTTGTTAGACTTACAATTAGTGGCAGCGGTGTCTTTTCTCGAGCAACTCATAATGAAGTCATTTGCGCAATTATGGAGGAAATATGGTATCGTGCGATCATATCTGTCTGTGAATATCATCTGAAAATCGTAGTGGATATGTTACTGCTAGTCCGTGACAAAGTGAAGCCCAGAGTAGTTCACGTTCTTGCTCTTATTTCCTGGAATACTGTGTGTAGAACCATTTATTATCTGTATCGCACACAATACGTATGTTATTTCGCAGCAGTGATACGAGGAAGGAAGTAAATTGTACCACAATCTGGAATCGTATTTTGTTCTGCCTTTTCTAAATTATTGTAGCGTTATGGACATGGAATGTGAGAAGAATATCGCAAGGAAAAATATTATATGAGTAGAATATTTTATTACACTTCGTACTTTATTACAGAGCTGGAAATAAATCACAGGAAGTTTATATTGCTTTCTTGGCGTTGCCCGTTGTTCCATGAAAATTTTCATTGACCGTATTGTCTTCTCTGTTACTGTACCTGTTCAAGATATTTGAAACCGAGTAAGAAACTGAAGCAATTCACACTCTGGTTTATACGTGTGTTGAAACAAGCACAAACTCAGATTAATAATGCGTAATAAGTTTGACAGTTCGAAAATAATTCGACTGATAAAGGACTCGAAGGAACCCATGATAATCAAGTTGAATTAAGAATCGAAGATCGTTCAATGAGCTACGCAGAAATTATGATGGAAACTCAACTATTAGACTGTAAAACTGTGAGCATCTCAAAAACGTCTCATTTAAATTTAAAAATATTACATCTCTACTTCAAAACTGTTACCAACATGAAGAGAGAAAACTTTGCCAAACACCTATTGTTTTATGTATCTTTCTAATATTTTTTAAAGACATTTGACGGCAACGAAATTAATCACAACGGTTTGCTTCACATTTCTCTATATATACGGTGAGAGCCTATGTCGACTGTCAAAATCAAAGAGTCATATATAAGGTAGGATCCTCTGTAGTCAAACCCAACAAAAATTGTTCAAAAGAAAGCAATCATGCTGCTCACGGCTTAAATCACGACTGCAAAACTCTCCCTTCGCATGCGAAGACGTTGGTGTAGATTTATTTGCAATAAAAGATCGACATTTGCATGAAAACATCTTAAAACCGTTTTCAGTGTACTAAAGGTGTTGGTTGAAGGTGACTCGGAAAGAACCATTCTTCTTGCTTTGCTAGCAAATTAGTAATTTTTGTGCTAAATGTACGTATGTATATGTTGCTTGGTGTAGTATAAGAAAAGGCGTTGGTAAGAGAGCAGAAATGTGGGTGAGAAAGTAGAAAGTCAAGGAAAGAGAGTGAGAGGATAAAGTACGAATACATGAGCCGCTTTACTGATCAGTACATGATGCGGGTGAGAAAGCAAGTGGTTTTCAAGCTTAAAAAAAGTGCAAAAGGGAAAGTGAGAGAGGTGGGCGAGAGTTATTTGCAAAGCGAAGCAGAAGAAGATGCCTAGGTTGGAAATAATTTAAAATATTACCTGCCTCATAGGATTACACCTTGGATGCATGTGTCTACATGCGGAAAAAAATCCTCACTTCTAAAAGAATCGTCGTGGGGAGCGGTTGAGGGAGACGGTTGGAGGAGCGAAGTGCTTGTAAACGACATGGCTGAGATTATAAATGCTGAGAAAGCACAGTGCTACCATCACATTTTAACTTGGGTGTCTGGATACCTCTGTACTCTTAGCTTGTGGGCTGACCAAAAAGAAGTGGCAGCTTCCCGTGTGTTTCTCGGATTACTAGTTATACACACACACGGTCAAGAATGTAGATTGAAGCGGATGTCATCTGGCTTGGATAAGGAGTAGAAAAAATTCTTTGTAACTTTTCGCTACTACGGTGTGATCCCATAAACTGAGAGTCACGAAGAAGCCAAAAGAAAACTGCTAATATTGGTGTGAAAGCATTCAAACGAGGTGTAATACATACTTTTCACTCTCTCCTTCAATCTTTCATTCTGCCCCATTCTTCTGTCTGGAATTCTTTATCCATTCTCTTTTTAAGTACTTTGCGTCCGCAGTAAAAACGGAGGAGTCTGCTAGCTTTGCCCACTGCCTAAGAGGACATTCATGAAAAATGAATGGAGGAAAATGTACAATAATTTCTCTCCCTTTCGAAAAACTACCACTAAAGTGTTGTATAATTTACTTTTATTTTTTCCGAGAAAACTTTTTCCTCTATAGAATATTGTAATGTAGTGTGTTGTACACGAAGTGCAAATAGCATGCATTTCAGGCTATACAATTCCTTGATTGCTGGACAAAGCTCTTAGTATGATGGTGAGCAGCAAAAAAAAATCTAATTGAACTTGCTCCGTTTATCATTTGCCACACTCTACAACTCTACAACCACAGCTTGGACATTTGCAGTACAATTAACCATATTTGTAAAGTCCTCGACATTCTTTTCTGCTTGTTTTTACTGTTTAAGCTCACTCAGGATCAGTGTCAGATTTTAAAGCATGTATGGAATTATGACTCCACGTCAATTACAGGTTTAATTATGCATACCAGCGGTTGGAGAAGTGATCAACTCGAAAATTTTCATCTGTTTAATGAACAACGTTTTTAATTCAGGAATTTGAGTACCTCTGCCTGTCTCCCGATGCGAACACTTAAAGTTTTGAAATTACTTATGTGCATAACACATATTACCTAACATCACGTTGAGTGAGGAGCCGTAGGTGGAGATTATAGTGAGGATGGACACTGCGGTGAAAAGTAGGGACAGCTAACTGCACAAACTTGGGTTGCACACAAAAACATGTTTCTCTCCAAGAAAGTAGCGTCCTGCGGTTTCTCCTTTCACTTTCACATTAACTGATGTAGTACAAATAGTTTCTGCAGTTGGGAACCACACACGGATGCAAAGAAGTTGATAACAACTTCTGTGTTTATCCATAAAGTAGTCTAGCATTTTAGTATCAACTTTACCTCCGTATTTATTCGTTTACAGGAAAAAATGGTTCACGATAAAAGGGAAATGAGCTTCTCTCTCCTTCGTTGTTGATGTTTCACGTTACATGAGGGTATTAAAGTATTTTATTTTCGCTGGACTACCACCCTGCATTGGTTTCTGCGGTGTACAGTCAAATAATGAATGGAGAATGCCTCCGCGGCATGCTCAAGAATTTATTAAAGGCTAAAAAAAGAGAAAGTTTCCAGAGCGCTCCTCATTCCATGTTTATGCAGGTATGTCTTTATGTCCTCCCTTTATCTTGTGGGAATGAAGTGCGAAAAAAATCTGTACGAAAAAGATGCTTTGCTCGCCATTACACACTCATTTCATGCCTCAGCAGAACGAAAGAATCACCTCACCGCTGACTGGAGGTAAGCATATTATTTACCCTACGCTGAGGAGGCAAACGAAGAAATAAAAAAACGAACATGCACCCGAGTGGTGAAAGTGAAGGGGCCAACACACCATTCCACCGCAACCCATGGCCACTCGATCTTTTTCTAGTCAGCTAACACAAACTAATGTGGCATAAGATTCCCATTTCGGCAGATTAGAAGACTAAGAAAACGACCCGGAGAGAAAGGTGCTTTCCAAGAAGAAAAAAACATTCTCAACTGCGGTCATGCTTTTAGGTTCTCTCTCACCGAGTGGGAAAGAGTGTGAAAGATTCTTTTTTTTTGGGAGAAAGCATATATAACCAATCCAAAAGAGCGGGGAGCCCATTAACTATTCGTGGCAAGTGAGAGAAAATGTTGTGGTCATAAAAGGTAATGCTCGTGCCCGACAAGAATCAAAGATCAAATCATTAAAAATTTAGTTCTCACGCCGTCCCAGGATTCATTTCATCTCAGAATTCATGGAAGAGCAGACAGCACTTGGAGAGTCGGACGACTGATGAGAGTGGAAAAGTGAAAAACCATTTTGGTATGTGTCCGCTGTCTACTTTCTCTGACCTCCCATATAAAAATTACAATATGGAAACAAACTTTCCATTTTTTCTCCACTCTCTTCTTTTTTACGTGGGTAATACTATTGTAGTTTATTTCCAACTCACCTATCACATAACGTCTTTCACAAACTCTCAAACTAAACAACACGACATCTCCAGTGAAATATACAGTCGAACATGAGAAACACTCTGCAGTGATGCCAGGGTGTTACTCGTGCTTTCCCTTTGTTGTATCATGTGTTCCTTTGTACACAAAATATATCCTCTCAGTCTCTCAAAGGAGGAAATAAAAACTCACAAAAGTTACACAAATAGTCTTTCATTCATGTTCCTACCCATTGCAAACAAATCTAAAGAGATACCTACACCACTCCTGCTGTTTCTCTAGTATCGTATAATAGAGTTGCTCTACTCGTGTTATATTAGTTTGTTACAAAAAGAAATCATAAAAAAACCTTTAGCAAGACGAGTTACATATTGGAGGCAATCCTGTTACCATTTTGATGGCTCAACTCACACTATCCACTCCCCGTTTTTTGATACATTGTCTACTGGCGAAGAAGGGTGTCCCAGAGTTTTTACATAGTTTGTCGACACCACCCCACCTTCACTGAGGTAGGAACAACCTGGTTTTAATAGCTCCGAGGAGGTGGGACCAACACAAATAAAAGGTAGTGGAGAAAAGCGTAGAAAAAATGTGAAGCGGAAACATACCGGCATTCACGTGTAGGTTATCTCGCTCTCTCCACTTTTCCCTCATCCATCAGAGTTCCTTTTGATGCCCCCGAAAGGGTTTTCACGTGTAGAGAAATAAAAGTAAATACATTTTACATACAAGTATGTATAATAGCATCTCCACATTGTTTTGCATGTGAGTGTTGGTAAATTTTCCGCATCTCTCATCCCACCCTTGGTTTCTAAACTTTTCCTTCCTACTTCAGCAACCTGACACCCAAGTTTGTAATTCCTGTTTCCTTTATGAATGTATACATGTACATCCAGTATGATTACATCCAGTGAGAGCATTACAACAACAACACCGGTAGGAAAACAATAAACCTCGCTCACTTCCCTTTCGAATCCATGCAGAAACACAAGGGTTTTTTTACTCTGACGTATCCTAAACACAATCAACTTTTTGCAACTTATTACAGGTAATAGATATAGTGGATGTCGGCTCTTCACAAGAGTCTCCTCACTTTTTCTCTCTCACTTTCTCTTCATCATCAACATACATGTTTGAAAAGGTGGGAAGTGGAGAGTCAGGAAGATAAGAGGGGAAAGAGCAAACTATAGACAGAAATAAAAGGGCCAATCACTTTGCCACCATTTGTTACACGCCTCAGTGCTGGTCCATCAAAGGTGAAAGCATCGCATCTCATTTCTCCGCCTCTGAGTGTCTCTTCTGTTGTTCACAACGTTGCCATCTATTTTGTGTACAGATGCCATTCCATCGTTAGTGTTTAGTTGTGGGGACACCAGAGAAGCCATCAATCCATCTCAGGGTGGAACTTCAGCACCTGGAAAAAGGTAGGTATATTGGCGTAAGTTAGCTGTACACGTGGGCATAAAAATTTTTTGCAGGTAGAGCGCAAAAAGGACTTTCACTCAGAGTGTGTGCCTCTTGACACGACTCAATTTGTGTGAGAATCCGCCTTCTGCATACCCCGAAGCTCGTCTCACTTTTTCTTCCTTTAAAATCTTTATACGGTGACTTTCTCCAGCTTATCCTATTGGAGTATGAAATCTTGGAATTTTGACTTGAAACCGACCATATTGGTCATAGTGAGGTCTTTGATGGTTGAATCCACACTGGTTGGTGTCTCCATCAAATGAGTATGGAATCCGCTCGTGCTGGCAGCACAAGTGGAAGTGATAGCCATAAAATGTCGAGGCGGAGCCTGGTGGCAGCATGAAATGAAAACAATACAGAGTCTTCTTTGACCATCGGATTTCACATTCTCAGAATATCCTCTCTCACACTCATTCCTTCGTTAAAAGATAAACAGATTTCCGTGTGATAGGATAGTAAAAGCAATATCAAAAAGTGGGCATACACGTAGTGCTATTTTCTATTGTTGGTTTTCCTCGCTATTATCCTGTAAAATTGCCACAGCCGCAGTACAACCGGAGGTCGTCCTCAAAACATCTCTCCGCACAGCCACACACTACTATTATGTCGGCCATAATAATATCACAAGTCAGAATACTTGAGACCTCGATCTCTCACCTCTGCCTGCCTCCCGAATTTTTTTCTCGTCTCTCCCCTCCATCTCCATTTTCCTCATTGAATGCTCACTTGACTTGAAAATAATGCCAAGATTTTGCGCATCCTTCCAGCTAATCTCAGACGTGTTTTTTTTTCAAACATACTCACGCAATATTACATACAAAGCCTAATACAAATTGCTTCAAGTGTGTTAGCTAACAGCCCAAAACCAAGTGTTTGCTACATTGTGTCTTCATCCTAGTTTTTCACTCTTTGTGTGTGGTCCACAGTGGGGAAAAGATTGAGGAAACAAAGTTACTCGGAGAGAGAGAAGGATTGCATTGTTCTCATTGTTAGCGGAGTTCCGGCCGTGTGGAGTTTCACTTGATCGCTTCTCCTTCACTATTTATATTCCTGTGTGAAAACTAAAAAGCTCGTGAGACGAGAAGGAAATACCCGCACTGATCAGGATCACGTATTTGGGGTCATACATACATACATATGGGCACATCCATAAATACTTGTTTCCCCGCTTTGTACTACACTGAAGAGAGGAAAGGAAAAGTGTATGGTAGCTGAGGGAAAAAAGTCCGCTTCCTTTTTCATATTACATGATGATGCTCAACCTGTACTGGTAACGTGTTTGTGCCAGGCTCTAAAACTTTTGGTGCTTAGGTACGTTTAACTTTCCCTACTTTTTAGTCATTACACAAATTCGTGAGTGACCTGACGCTCTATTGCTTCGGAGAAGGGTGCTCATCAGTTGTTATTGCAAGTTTGACTTCATAACCACTGGAGGATTCATCGGGCTCGAAAAGGTAAGAATTACAGTATTTTTAAGTTATTGAATTATATTTTTGCATACAATTTAAATTGTGCATTAATTAATGTCAGCAATTATGTAAATAAACGTCAACCGGTCAAATCCTGGGAGAATGTTGACTTTATTGTAATCGTAATCCTTCCTATAGCAATCTCATAATACTTTAAGAAATACTGACGGCGGCTGAGCTGAAGAAAAAGCGACACTTTCTTTCTTTACGAGTTTGCTCAAGTGAAGCGGAACAGCAAGTTCTCAATTAGGCACTTTCCTTCCGAGAGAAAGCAGACACCATAAACTTGTCGACGTAACAAGGATAAAATGAGGGTGTTCCTGTTTTTAATTTTAATCGCAACCATTCAACCCATCTCATTACTTAAGCTGTATTCACACGCGTCGGGAAAAGTAAGCAAAGAATTATCGCCACCAAGCCCGGATACCGCAAGAGCCACGTCCTCATCTCATTACAACCCACAACGTCGTTTATCACTGGTGAGGGAGAGCGGAGAAAGGCCTCCAACTCTCAAGACAAATTCAACTCCTAATTCCTCACAGACTTCCCGAGATGACCTTAATGAGACCGGGAACATCGTCACTAATAACACTAATGATGACAAAAAATCTCGAGACACAACAAAAATCCCGGCATCAACAACCTTTGATCTTCCTCCCACAATAACAAGCGCCCATCAGCGACAACGGAGCACACGAAGTCTTCAAACCGGGGCCGCAGCTCGAGACGACATGGTGGGAAAAGTTGGTGAGAAAAATGTTCGTCATGAATACGGGCTGAAGACGAGAAAGTTGAAAGGAGCCAACTCCGGAGGAGGAGAAGAAGCTATTGAGAATTTTGAAGAAGCCTTTGTAAAGGGGAATGACATTGGTGTATCCGACCCAGTAGCATTTGCCGGGATGGATAATATGGGAATTGTTGAAAAGTTTGAGATGGGAAAATCTGAAAAAGACGGGCAGACGAAAGACAAAAAATCCATGGAGAAAGATGAACAACTTTCACCATCAGGCTTGAGGGGTGGAAATGATGACATAAAGGGAGACGTCTTCGAGGATCACAAACACATGAAAGACGAGAGCGATGATATTCCCGATGCTCCTCGTGGCGATGGTGGTGCTCTGCTGAGGGCAACTCTTGACTCGGGCGTAGAAGGAAAAGTTGAGAAGGCGCATCTAGTCGACGAATTCGACGAAAGTGTTGAAGGAGCTCCTGAAGGCATTGACTCAATAGAAAACTCTTCAGTGTTCGACTCCTCATTCAATAGTAATAACCTCCATGAGCCACATCACCGGCTCAACCAGTCCTCCAGATTGACTTTCGCTGGCGCTGCGGATTTTAACAAGGTTGCTGGCAGCGGCAACCGTGGCGTTGTCGACCCCGGCTCCGGCTTTCAAGACGCGGCAGCCGCATCCCAAACTGCAGCTGATGAAGTGAAGCTTTACCGCCTTGTTCAAAGGCTACTCCGAGAAAGCCCCTTAATTGACGGGTATGTGCATGTTAGCTCACTTTCTTTCTCCGTCTTCCGCTTTCACTTTCTTTTGTTACATGCTCATATTTATGCATGACAGCTACTTGCTCAAAGAAAAAAGTCAGGGTATAAAAATGCACACGGGTGAAGAGTTCGAGAGTGATGGAACAGATTTTCTAAGGATTACACCGCCCACCAAAGTCAATTTCCATGTTTAGTTTAAACTATTTCCTTCTTTTTTCCTGGAGGTTGCTTTCCTCTGGTAAGCTTTCATACAAAACTCGTCCCTGTCCTCATCGCCATCGTTGTGACCTTTTTTTACTGTGAATCACTATACAAGCTAGCATTCGTTCTTGATTCACGTAAACTCTCATTTTGTGCAGTCAGTCGAGCATTGGTATGTGTATTCTTCGTGTGCATAGGCCGTACTCAATCGATTTATGGATTATAAAATGGATTCTTTGAAGTCATATTCGGGCAGAATGAGATTTTTCTCTTTATGATGCGAGAAAGGCTGAGGGAAAGTTACAGTCACCCAAGAAGCAAAAAAAGGAGTTGCTTTCTCGCTTCTATATAGGTAGTGGCGGTGGTGACGAAGAGTAAAAAAGTAAAAAGATGAAGTTCTTGACTAGTTTCGAGCCACACCGCAAGTATTGAAGGAGAAATGTAAAATGCTGAGAATTACATACAAGCTGCTAAACACAAAAAATTTCTTTCACATATAGCGGCGTGCGTTTACGTTTACAAGAACATGCTTCTATTACATTACGTCGCATTACACTTAAGCACAGGTTACCCTTTGTAGATTATTCTATAGTATAACAGCGGCAGCATACTTTTTTACCATGCCCAACCGCAGTGAATCTTAAAAGTTTGTTTGTGAGGGATCTTGAAGGAGCAGACTCTGTTTTAGACATTTTCGGCAGTTACGAATTGACAAGTGAATGCGTTGATCATACTCCATAGTCCAAACTCCATATTTACTTGTAGCACAAACAAGTCAGTACGGGATCAACAGTCAATTTTTCTCATATTTTCGCACTTCCGGACTCTTGGAGCTGTTGAGTTGTAAAAAACCGCACGGTGCTGGTTTCAC
>JAHZMW010002304.1:0-12768 GCA_027743745.1 Alloscopus bannaensis | reverse complement strand
TAAACGTTACCTTCGGTGTCGATCCCATTTCTCCCGGCTCTTCCACACATTTGGCGATACACCATGATATTTAATAAACTTCCGTTAAATATTGGCGTTACTATCATTACACGTCTAGCTGGTAAATTAACACCAGCAGATAAAGTTGAGGTGGCCACTATAACCTAAGATAAAGCACACAACGTGGTACGTTTTAATAGTTGTCTCCGATCAGAGGTAATGTTCTAGTACGAGTAGTAAACATTACCTTTAATATGCCCCGTTTGAATGCAGATTCAACAAGGTCTCGATTTTCATACGTGAGACCAGCATGATGGTAACCGATTCCAAACATTACAGTTTTAGTTAACACCTCATCTGCTCCCCCTGGACATTGTCGCAGTTGTTCAACAAAAGTTTTAATCCGATTGCCGTTCAACTGTGCTCGAAGTCGTTCCCCTACAACTGGATTTTCATCACTGCTAGGATTACCAAGTCTAAAAAATTCACGTGCTATTTTTTCTGCGGTTTTCTCTACGAGAGCTTTGGTAGGACAAAATATCAGCACGGAAAATCCATGAAGGACAGTTTCTAAACTTAGATATACGATATCGTCCATGTCACCCTGAATTAGAACAAAAAAGCACCATAAGATATCAAAACCATAAGGCATAGCAATAAGTATATAGCTATTGTTAATCTATGAATAGAAGGCCTCAGTAAGTTTGATTGAATATAACACTACCTTAATATCAACAGGAACTGATTCAATTTTGACCTCCCTCACAGCTTCCAACTTATCGTCATATAATTTGTTCTCAATTTTTAATCGCTCTCGCAAGGGCACCGGCCGAAAATCGGTAATGTATAATTCTGCATTAATCCACTTGGCAAGAACATCCAGATTTGGTAAAGTAGCCGACATTCCAATTATCTACAGACGTTTGTATTTTACTAAAACTGAGATTGGTAAATTATGAAAATAATTACTAACAAAATTGCGAGATGAATTATTACCTGAATATGATATCGTCTCGGTCTCCATGTCCCATCTTCAGACATATTCATACTCATACTGTTTTCGAAGTACTTATTTTTAATGGATGTGCAATATAAAATTTTTGTTAGGAGTAGCTCCAATAAATATCCTCTGTGTGGATCACCGATTAAGTGTAATTCGTCGACCACAAGAGTTCCGAGATCAGTCAATGCGTCTTCTTCCAGAAGTCTGTTAATACCATTCAAGATCAGTTAGGTAATAATATTTACATATAGTAATAGTACCAGTACCACCATGCATAATACTCCATTCATTTCATACACATCAGCTCACATACAACATATTCCACTTCCAGAATCTGTCAAATCTATGGATGGTGTAACACGCGACACAAACTTACTTATTTATTAAGCTGTTTGCTTTCTCAATAGTACAAACAGCGATGTCAACCGCTTTGAATCCTCCAGGAGGGTTAACACTCCCCATGAAACCTTCAACTAATTCGTCGACCACAAGAGTTCCGAGATCAGTCAATGCGTCTTCTTCCAGAAGTCTGTTAATACCATTCAAGATCAGTTAATAATATTTACATACCTCCATGCATAATTGCTCCATTCATACACATCAGCTCACATATTCCACTTCCAGAATCTGTCAAATCCATGGATGGTGTAACACGCGACACAAACTTACTTATTTATTAAGCTGTTTGCTTTCTCAATAGTACAAACAGCGATGTCAACCGCTTTGAATCCTCCAGGAGGGTTAACACTCCCCATAAAACCTTCAACACGTATTCCAGCATCTCCGAAAATCCCTTGCAAACTGTAAACCTTCTCTCGAGCGACGGAAACGAATGGCAAAATCATTATGGCTTTACGACCCAGCTCACGAACACGCTTTATCATTAAAATCTCAGACACCAAGGTCTTTCCTAAAATCAACAAACCCAACCTCAGTTTATAAAACCACATCTCAACTCACCGGCTTCAGAAACATATCTTCGTCGGTTAGATTACCTGCGGATGTTGGAGCAGAGTACAGCAGGTTCTTTCCTTCCAAAACTCGCTCATTAGCAAGGCAGTCCAACTGCCACGGGAATAGTGACGTGATTCCTTTGGATCTATAGTTCTGTAATGCAAAAATGACAAACACAGATTATATTGGCGTCCACTTTCCTATCACAGACAAATGACAAATACATTATTCAAATCCTCACAAAAATGACTTACATTCAGTACTTGACTCGGCAAGCCCCACGATGACAACTGGAGTTTCTCATCGTCCGTCAACCCTGATAAGTCCTCCTTGGCCAGCTCATTGCTTGCAGAATTCGCCAAATCCTTGGCTGCCTTCCGGTTCGTATAAGCAAGCTTAAACTTGGGGTTCTTCTTCTTCTTTTTCGCTCCCTTGTCCGTTTTCATCTTAAAGCTGAAAGTACGTCTTTATGCCAAAAGCTAAAAACTAATCATACAATTCACCCCTAGTAAGGGCTTCACAAAAACGCTAGATTTTGAGGAAGCATGTTCTTATCGTAGATAGCGTCTTTCCTTCTACAACATTCACTTAAATTTTAAAATCAAAAACTCACAAATTTGGTATATTTAACACTGACAAAATCAAATCTGTCTTGCTACTTGACAATTTACTAAAATTTACAATACTTAATTAACTAAACCGTTTAATTTTGCTGTTAGGCTATTTACAAATATTTGATTTAATTACTGATTTGATTGCAGTATGTAAACAGAAACGTTAGCTCCCAAACAAGATTCACCTTGTGCAAGTAAAAAAGTGTGAATCTGCATTTTGCTCTACTAGTGAGGGGTAACAACTTTCCCGCCGTTCGATTCAAATTTTGAGAGATAAACAGTTGATGACAACAGATTGCTGCTCATCTCAGAAAACATTGGGAAAGTGTATTTTTTGCGGGATATCTGATGCATATTGGCAAAAGATGTTTCTGTCCAGAAAAAAGTGTCTTTTTTTAGCAAGTCAGCATTACAATTTGGTAATTTTTGTATTCACAGGGTGAATGTGGTAAATTAACTTTTGTGTATTTCATCGATTCACTTTCCGTAAATTAAAGCTTTAATTAAGAAGAGTATTATGAAGTAAAAGAATCGCAATTTTTGAAGACTGATAGAAGCCCATGACTCACTTTTAGCTAATTGTTGTAGTCGCGTTTGTAGTAAACTTGTAAAGTGGTGATTTTCTTGCCAAAAAAGTGTCGGGCTGTTCTGAGGTCAATTGCTGAGGAAGGTTGAAGGTGAGGCTGGAGGTCAGAATTAATCTTGCTATAATTATGTATTCAGTATTATGTTTGTAAGTTTGCATCATTTGGTTATATATCATTTGTAAACACTGTTGCAGGTTTTATTTTACCAATAAATTCGGGTATCGAGAAGAGACTTTAGGAGAGGTCTAGTGTCTAGAAACATGGATTTGGAAGCGATTAAAATTCTACAGGAAGGACTCCACCGGGTGAGGCTTCCGAGCCCAACGGATCGAGTGTGGAAGGACGAGTGTGTGTACTCCTTTGACACGCCGGTAAGTTAAGGTTATTTTTGATGAGATGAGATGCGACGAAATTGTAAGAGCTAAGCTGATTTGAACGTGGCATTTTTAGGAAAGCACTGAAGGTCTCTTTGTTTGCCTTCGAACGTTTTGGGGTCTTGGACGTGACCAAGTTGAGCAGTACCAGAGACGAACTGGAAATGGAATTTTCCTACATATACGTCGAACGAAAACCAAAGTAAGTTGTCGGTAGAATTTGTGTGTACGTACGACATCTGCTTTTATGCCTGCGGTTGGTTATGGTCAGGTTGATAAGAAGTTTACTGACTATTAATATATGTATTTTTA
Source organism: Alloscopus bannaensis (assembly GCA_027743745.1). NCBI lineage: Eukaryota > Metazoa > Arthropoda > Collembola > Entomobryomorpha > Entomobryidae > Alloscopus > Alloscopus bannaensis. The sequence continues at coordinate 8,924 of JAHZMW010002304.1, read as the reverse complement.
GATTGAAACACCACCCCACATCAATAATGGCGAGGGACCAGAAAAAAAGGTCACAAGATTAGCTATAGGAGTCGAAGGGGGATTTGATGCGACTAGTACTGAAGTTGTGTATGATGTCAAAGAGGACCACGCTGTTGTTCTTCTACCAGGTTTCTTTAGGATCGCTGTTCCAAATGACCAGTTACCGAAGCAGGTTAGTTGTATTAACAATATAGTGGTTTATGGAATTTTAAGGCATGTGTCAGCATGAAATCATATTATCTACTATTTTTAATCATCCGATAGGTCATGGACTCTGTGACCGGCGTCTTAAAAGCTGAATCTGCTACTAAGATGGCCGAAGCAGAAGCATTAGCTGGCTCGAAGTAGGACCCGAGCTATAATATCATTAATTTAACAATTTTAGCTTTTGTATTTTAACTTTCTTTGTTCTATGGTTAGAATATCCTTTGGCGGTGAAACTTGGGACCATAACGCCTGATGGTAAGGCTGACGTCTACTCTTACGAGGAAGATGACATGGTTCTGGACAGTAATCTGGTACAGCACTTGGCACATTTTGGAATCAATGTGGCACAAATGGAGAAGGTGGGTTTCAAAGGTTTATAATCAGTTGCCAATCAATACAGACGAATCATAAAAATGTCTTTGTGTTGACTGGTTGTATTACGATTGATTTTTAGACGGAAAGAACAATGATAGAAATGGAAATAGATCTTAACCAAAGAAGCTACAGCGAAATATCAGCATTGACTGAGGCTGGAAAGAAACTGAAACCAATGTGCGGTCCGGAGTTAACTGGACTAACCAACCTTGGGAATTCATGCTACTTAAATTCAATTGTCCAAGTTTTGTTCACTATTCCAAACTTTAAGGACAGATTTATAAAAAATGGCCCCATCTATGTGGATGCTTCTGAGGACCCTGTTGGAGATTTCAATGTCCAAATGTAAGTCACTGATAGCGGCTGATGTTGCTGTAAATTTTATTGTTTGGTAACTATTACTTTTGTGTGTAGGGCTAAGCTTGCGTACGGGCTATTAAGCGGTAAATACGCAATTAAAGCCGATGAGGACAAAGATTCAGATTGCCAGATAGGAATTAGTCCACACATGTTTAGGCACCTAGTTGGCCGTGGTCATACGGAGTTTTCGACCAAGAAGCAACAGGACGCTCAGGAGTATTTTCTGCACTTAGTGAATGTTTTAGAGGTAGGCCGAACTTTTAAATGAAGATAACGAAGATTCAAAGTATGATAGCTTTGTTCGTTGTTGTATTTAATCGTTCAAACATTGTATTATAGCGACACAGCCGTGGCGATGTGAATCCTGCAGACTGCTTTAAATTTCTCGTAGAAGACAAAGTTCAGTGCGATGTATCGAAGCAGGTCAAATACAAACAGAGGACTGAATATTTTCTTCCATTACCTATTCCGATGGATGTAGCGGTTAATAAGGAAGATGTGAAAGCATATGAAAAAAGGCGAGAGGAAGCCAAGGCCCAGAAGACAACCTTGTAAGTTGTTAGTTATTTATTCGAGTAGTCTATCATCTATGTGTACATTCTATCACAGATAAAGTAGTCAGCATGCGTGTGAAATTACCTCTGTATGTTTGTGAACGTGATTGTTTGCAGAGCGCAAGATGATATTGTACGTCCAATTATTCCGTTTGATGCTTGCCTACAAACATTCGTTGAAAAAGAAACGTTAGAGCCTTTTTACAGCACTGCTGTTCAAAGAGTTGTCACCGCCAGCAAGTAAGTCCATATGTTTTTGGAGTACTGCAATGCAGTAACTGCATAGTTTGTAGATCAATTCAATTGAGTTAATTGTGCTATATAATTATGTGTTCGTAAGGTTCACGCGATTGGCATCGTTTCCGGAATATTTAGTAATCCAGTTAAAGAAATTTACAATGGGTCAAGATTGGACACCCCAGAAACTGGATGTTTCTGTGGACATGCCTTCTGAAATAGATCTCTCCATTTTAAGAGCCAAAGGTATTCAGCCCGGTGAAGTAGAACTTCAAGATGAGCCGTCTGCACCCCCTAAAGCTAAAGGTAACTGAATAGTAATGACTTATTGAAAATTATAGTGGTGCATCATAACGAGAAAGTGGGAGGGTCTGTTAAAAGTCTCTTCCCACTTATTGTCAGGATGCATCACTGTATAGTGTACGTAATTGTGTTATAATTTTCTAATTATAACAAATGTTATGTCAACAGTTGCGGTCGATGAGACTGTTGTCACTCAACTTATGGAAATGGGCTTTCATCCAAACGCTTGCAGGAGAGCGGTAATGTTATCAGGGAATGCCGGAGCTGAGATAGCAATGAACTGGATTATGCAGCATATGGAAGATCCTGACCTTAACGACCCTATTAATTGTGATGGTTCAGAATCGCAATCTGGAGTGTTTACAGCAAATCCGGACGCTTTAGCTTCTATTGAATCAATGGGATTCACATCTGCTCAAGCTTTAAAAGCCCTTCAGGCTACCGACAACAATCTGGAACGTGCTGTTGACTGGATATTTTCACATGCGGAACAACTGGACGCTATGGTAGACAATGCAAATGTGTCAGGGTCAAGTGCACAAGGAAGTTCTTCGAAACCCTCAGGGATAACAGATGGATCACCAAGTAAGTTAGCGATACTTCAAACTTTAAAAAAATCAACCACGGCTGTAGACTAGCTAGAAGAATGTTGTTAAAGACTTATTGACGAATTGTAAATCGGTTTTTCTTCTATTTCAGAATACAAGTTAATGGCGTTTGTTTCTCATATGGGAACATCTTCTATGGTGGGTCACTACGTCTGCCATATCCTGAAAGACGATACGTGGGTTCTTTTCAATGATAACAGAGTTGCGGCATCGGAAACTTTACCGAAGGATCTTGGCTATTTATATTTTTATAAAAGAGTCTCCAATTGATAAATTCAGAGTTGTACATTCAAGTCAAATCCCAGGATACTTTTGTATTGTAATTAAAGCTTTATAGTGCATCTTTCATTCAGCTGTATTGTTCTGCTCCATGTGTTCGTATGTATCACTGCTATATGTAAACGATGAAATACAATCTGTAAGTGACATGCAAGTGCATGTAAGCGTCACAGCATGTCAAATATTATGGACAGTTATCTAAATCTTATACAATTAGGATGTGATGGAGTAGTTAGTTTGTAAAAAGGCGACGCGAATATTCTCAAATAAATCAAAAGAATGGGTTCTTTAAATATTTATTACAGCAAATTCATTTAAACTTTATACATTGAACTACTTTACCACATGTTCTTCGTACACAAATGAACAAGTGACGAACTTTCGATTTGCAGCTACAGTTTGAATGTTTCGGAGCCAATTGAAGTAACTAATTATGCCTTTGCAGCAAGCGCTTTCAAGTCAGAAATACACTTCTTTAGATTTTCTTGCTCAGACTCGGTCGTAATTGCCTTCTTAACATTACCTACAATCCAGTTGACCATGTGTCGCTGCTGAATCTCCCGTTCCACCTGAGCGAATAAAATAATTATTTTATAATTATTATGCGTATCAAACGTTCATAACAAAAGGCATTCAAATACTGGCGACTTACATTGACTTTTTCAACTTGATAATCCAGTCGTTTCTTGACCTCACGATAAACTTCCATAAGCCTCTCTCTGTACACGGCTTCAAGTTGGAGAGCTACATTTTCTCGCTTTACATCAAACAACATTTTCATCCCTTCAGCTTCAAATTGTGATCTCTTCTCGCCTTCTATGCCGTCGTTGTGCATTTTTATTTCCGCGAGTTTTCCAGAGTTCAATTCGTCAATTTGGGCCTAAGTTTGCCAAAAACGTTATATTTTAATATATAGCCAATCTTCAATTTAAATTTTTAGTAATATTTCTAGACCATCAGCTAGCTGTAACAAAACAATTTAGGTGAAATAATTTCACTGAAATTCGTCCTACCTGCTGCTCCTTGTCCAGCCATGCTCTCGTCTGAGGTCCGAACTTCTTCACACCATAGATGATCATCATGAAGAATGAAACGCCACCCCAAAACTCGTGCTCCAACACCCAAATTTCCTTGCTCAGTAAATAAGTGAGGAGACCGGCACCAAAGACGTAAGAACCAGTGACTCCGGTTTTGGGATAGAAAAACGAAAACCACGTCTCCGGAATAAAGCCAAACTTCACGGGAGGACTAGTCATTGCTCTTTTTGGACGAGGAAAGTTGACCAGGTCACGGTCCGGCCCCTCCTTGAAAGGAGCTAATGCAGCTTTTGTTCCGGATGTTACGCATCTTACCACGCAAATCGTATTTTGAGGGAGTTGATGTCCTTGCAGCAGTTGCCCTATATCAATAAAACATTTCAATTTAGTAATCTTAATAACATTATTATTATACAAGTATATTTTACAGTCCAAAAGACCATTTTCCTTTTCTTTACTCTACCTTTCTAAAATAAAACGGATTACGTTCTAAACGTGAAGCTTTTTTAATTTAAAGCATTACAGTTAAATGAATTCGACTCCATTTTTTTGGAAACCTTACCAAAGGCGGATTTTGAAGGACGAACAAGCCTGGACAGCATCATTCCTGCTCCGGTATTTTGTATGCTTCCAAACTGAAATACCAAAATATCTCGATTAAAATTAAATGCCTGAAATACTCCGTGTAGAATAAGAGAATAACTTTGCCAAATACTAGTAAACTACTAACAACCTTTAGCTTTCGAACCCTATTTACACGCTTCGATCAGATGGTATACCTTGTATAAGTGTGGAGTCTCCGGGTTCCAATTACAGCACTCTCTAAAAAATCTTCGGTGTCCCGGTGGATATATATAAAAGTTTATTAAAAATGTATATCTTCACATCTTGATACATATATACACACAAGACACAGGAATATGGAAGCAAATGTATACCAAGTTTTTCACGTGAAAAGTGAATTTAGGCAACGAAATATCTACTTCAGTCCGGTTTTCATTTGTGTCAATAGATGGCGCTGTGTGAACGAGTGCCCGAGGTATGCTAGGGCTGACTTCACACTTTCTTTGTGCGAATCTTGTATCAATGAGAATTGCGAAATGTTTCTGCTCAACCTTTTGGTAACGTTAGTCAAGTAGATCTTGTTTTGCAACTCCGGTTGCCCCGTCAGCTATTGATAAGCCTTTATCCAGAAATGTGGAGAAGAATTTCTGAGGAAGATGACGAAAATGTAACGAATAGCGATGTGATTGAGATTTGACAACTGTCAGTTGAATAACGTCATTTTCCGGAAATAGATTTATTTGATTTATTGCATACACGACGGTTTTAGGTTAACGATTTTAAAGCATATTATGGGCTTTCTTTTGAAGCAGTACTGACAAGAATCTCATCTTCCCACTTTCCAATTCGGTAGTTCAATTTTAATAAAAAATAAATATTAAACCTTACATGCAAATCCGAACTTAATCCTACGGTCTAGCAATTTTGAAAACAGCACGGTTAACCTGATAGTTTAGCACAAACATTTTATATCAGCCTTAAAATGTCGACGACGTCCAGCAAAGAGGGTTTACCCGGCGCCCACAGTCGAACTCAGTATGTCTATCCCACTCAACGAACGTCTCGAGCACCAAGTGGGATCCTCAGCATTGTGGCGTCCACTCACAGCTACATCGACGTGAAGCCACCCCTCTCTGCAAGTTCCCCGGAACTGTACCTCCAAACAGAAGCGTTCACCTGTTCCGGCGATAATCCCTCCGTTGGAAATGCCTTCATCGAACGAAAATACAACGGGAAGATTGTCCGTGACGTGTGCTTGGACACCCATGACTTGCTCAACGAACCTGGAGGAATCATCATCAACTGGTTTCGTCACGGAGCCACCTCAGACTCCAATGAGCTGAGAATCCATTTGTGCATCCGTGAGCGACGGAAGCCCTCCTTTGATGTGGTCCCTCCTCCTGGAACGCTCACAGTTACGGATGACTACGCCCGTGAAATCTTTCGAGTGATTAGAACAACCCCGACAATGAAGACTTTATCGGCCGTTCTGGAGATCAATGATAAGCTAGACCTCTACGAACTGAAACGGTGCCCGGAGCAAGTTTCTCCAGAATTCCTTCGTCAATTTGTGTACCCCATTCCAATCACACTGACAAAGTTCCAGGTGGAAATTCCTGGAATGAGTGAGTCTTACCTGCCCGAGTGGAGATTTCTTTTGGAACAGCAGACCTCGCTGAAAACGCTAATATGCAACTTTGGAGTTGTGATGTGGAACTTTTATCAGAAGGCGATAACACGAAATCAGAAGACATTGGACCGCGTCATCCTCCGAAGACTCCAAACATACGAAATTAGCAAAGGTCTGTATACTCCAATGGACTGGAAAATGTTTTATAAGTGCGCCAGACTCACCTTTCTCAAGGTGACTTGTGGCTATCGGAGTATCCCTGTGGAGGAAGGCTACATAGCTGCCCCTCCAACCACAGTATTCCTCCATATAAACTTGAACTCGTTGCCGAAAAACTTGAAGGAGCTCCACCTCGGGAGGATTTGGGTGGAGCCTTGCCTCCTCCAAGAATTCAAAGGGGTGCGACCCTGGCTGTCGTTCTGTGCGAACTGCAGAGATTTGGAGTATTATGACGCAGACGCGACAGGGAAGGATAAGCACTCGAATAAGAACAAGACCATGATAACCATCTCGAGCATAGACTTAATGGCAGAGTTTCCACACTGCCGACACAGAAGTTCGGATGACAAGCAGTTGTTCACTATCATAATTGCGTTGTTCCAAGTCATTTTGATTGCGCTCACAATTCTCTTCATTATCATCTACTTTGGACACTGGAAGCGGAGGTACTCTGATCATCGGAATGAAACTGTTAACGCCTCCACCTTTGATTTGCCACCGCATACATTACACAAATAGGATTAACTGAAGCCATACCACTGTCCTTGATTAAACACAGTTAAAATTTTTCATGGTTTTCCTGAAATAAAAAAATGTCTTCATGCATTCATCGGACGATGTGATGGGACTATGAATCGGTAATCTTATTTAAAGTGGCTAATTACGGAGGAGAGTTGGAAATTTTCCAGCATTTTGGGAGGATACCCTTACTTAAATACAAGGCATACCTTTGCGTAATTACGTTCCATTGAAGAGCTGGGAGTTCATACAGAGGTTCAGAAAACGGTACTTTTTTTGTCCTGTAATACGGTACCATGTGGCCCCTGAACCAAAGTATAAATAGAAGAAGCACCTTAAGGAGCACCCATTGCGTTACCTAAAATGAGCTTGAGTACGTGACTCGCTACACGCGTAATGTGTATTATTTAGTACCTGGCCTTTCTATACCCAAATCATTTGTCAAATTGTGAATAGCAAGAGCAACTGCGTCACTGGAAAAAATGAATAATGCCTGTGACATCCCAGAAAGGAAGTAATCAATAGGGTCCTCATATTTCAGGATTTGCTTATTTAAAAAGTAATCCCAACTTGTATTGTCAACATGGACAACTTTAATCAATTAGTGGAAGTGCTGTTTCGTCTGCTAAATATTCCCTTAAGTGTAGTCGGTTACTCGTCGTTTGTGACCTTGATTTCGATACTCACGAGTATCTGGACCTCCTCGAAGATGGTCGAGGATACTCTGTACTTTTATAATAACAACCTGTACTCTAACAAAGCCAACAGAGAGTTTGACTTTATAGTTGGTATATAACGAACGTTTCATGCAAGCACGCGTTTTAATCGGATAAATTGGAGCAACTATGCTAATCTTTTGATTTTTTAAGTAGGTGGAGGTTCGGCAGGGGCGGTGGTGGCGAATAGATTATCAGAACATTTCGAAGTGCTCCTATTGGAGGCAGGAGGAGATCCAAGCCCGTACAACTCTATTCCTGGCTTCGCTCCTTTCAATCTCCACTTGCCGACGGATTGGAGGTACAGAATTGTGCCTCAAAAGGATGCCTGTCTCGCTGTAGATGAACGTGTAATAAGAACACAAGAGAGGCTGCCGACTTGTAATCGAATTTAGAAGCTTATCATTGTTACTAAACGTTGACGACCTATTTCTAGAGATTGCCTTGGCCGAGAGGAAAAACACTTGGAGGAAGCAGTCAACTCAATTTTATGATTTACATGAGAGGTCACCCTCGAGACTACAATCATTGGGCGGAACTATCCGAGGATGAGGATTGGACTTATGAAAATCTCTTGCCTTTCTTCAAAAGATCAGAAGACTACCACGGGAATTTTCCTGATCGTGAGTACTGATTCATGATACGCAAAAATTACAAAATGGAAAGCCAATTGTTAAAAACAACTGCCAGCTTAACCAGGCAGGTGTTTACAATTCCAGCAAAGTTTCATGGAACCGGTGGCCCGCTTCATGTGTCCAAGCAATCTTACCAGCCTTCACTCAAGCATTGGCTGGCAGCTGGAGAGGAACTTGGGTTTAACACAACTGGGGATCCGAATGCTTATCAGCCAACGGGTACCGTACATATAAACAACATTCTATTCCAAACTGTCTGCTCTATAGAGCTTAATAACTGTCATATTTATCCAGGCTTCTACCCGCTGGATGTCACAATTTGGCAGGGAAAGCGCGAAGGGACATACGAAGCTTTCCTTAAGCCATTCCAGCACAGGAAAAACCTTCGGATTCACAAATTTTCGCACGTGACTCGTGTATAATTTCCAGACCAAGCACATCTTCAATTAAAAATATTTGTGCCGAAACTGTAAATGCTAAATTTATGATTATCCCATAGATAAATATTGATGACGACCTTCGCGCAACAGGAGTACGGTACGTGAGAGACGGAAAGGTGTTCACTGCATTTGCAAGGAACGAGGTTGTTATTTCCGCAGGAGCTATTGGAACGCCTCATCTTTTGATGTTATCTGGAATCGGGCCTGAAGAACATCTTCG
>JAHZMW010002303.1:0-13527 GCA_027743745.1 Alloscopus bannaensis | reverse complement strand
AAAAGTCAACGCGTTCAAAAGTTATCGATGATACGGCCGGACGGCCGGACGGCCGGACGGACAACCGATACAATCTTAATATATGGCTGGCCGCCATAAATAACTGTCACGTTACACAGATTCATGCCCCAAACATTTTGCGAATGCTCAGTATTTCACAAGCTGGACTCATTGGAGCGATTTTTTTGTTTGACTAGCTGGCTTCTCGTGTTACCTGCTTTCACTTTTAGTACAGTAATAATACAACGATCAGTTGTTGCATTTCAACAAGAGACCCGCTCAGGCTCAACCCATTCTCCTAAAAGATTAAGTAAGCTTTATGAAGTCTCATTGTCATTATTGCATGCATATGAAGTCCCTGGTGTGCTTAAATTGCTCATCGAGCTCCCCGTAAACGTGTACGTGTGTGCCATGCTCTATTGCTTTCACTCGCTTTCAGCCCTTGTTATCCCGCTGGGCTGGCGTACCTAGTTATCTATTGTGCATTTAAATGAGTACATCTTGGCGTAAAATTTTGCAAAAGCAAAACACGCTTAGACAAACACTCTCTCCATTTTATTCCAGACTTGCTTGCACAAGCACTCCTGTGAAACACATGTGTGTACAACAAGAGTCTGTAAAAACAACCGAGGGAAATGGACAACGGTCCTGGTAGGTCTTTGAAAGGCTTTCCACTTTCTCTCTCGAAGGAAAGAGAGAAGTGAATCCTAAAAAAGCACGAAGGTATGGCTATGAATGAAATGAACGGAGAAAGTAACACACCAGCTCTTGATATTCCATTACGTTTAACCCTCTCTTCTCTCTGCTGGCTTTACAAGTTATGTGAATGAAGAAATATTGAAAGCTCACAAAGCGAGAGAGAGAGAGAGAGAAAGCAATTTTAAAAGCATAACCTGTTTGGATGAGAATAATATTGTTCGTACATGGGCTGGTTGGTTATTTTGAGAAAATGCAAAAGAGCCTTGTGCGCCTCTCTGACAGTCTCATCCTCCATCCAACAAAAGGAGACATCAGGACTTCACTTAAAAATTAAGCCATATTTATATACACATGCCAGAAGATTTGTACTCTCTATTTTTGCAGTACTCCCATGCTCCTTCATCTTTGTTCACAGTTGCTTTCTCTGTTCGCGGAAAACGGGGAGAGTAAAATATATTCGAATTTTTCCCCTGACAGTGCCATGTTTTGACTTTTATAAGTTGCTCCGTAAAAATTGTGAAGCTTATAGATGTTCTCCTGTCTTCCATACGATTTCCCTTTGCGCACCATAATATCGGTGCGTACCTATGGGGGGTGTGCGAGACTACGGTGAAAGTACCCTCTTTCAAGATCCTCGGTGTGTGTGTACGAAGACCATTTAGTTTCTGGCTTTTTTCTCTCCCCGTTATACAAAAAAATAAATTCTTTTCCCTGAAAACGGCGGAGCAATGTGCACTCCTTCTTTTTTTGTACTTTACAGCTTTGGCTCGATAATGATGATGGAAAAAAGGGACGATAGGAAAGGCAGTGGGGGAAAAAGGAAACCGAATATTTTTTTCAAAATCTTTCTATCTCCTCTCCTTTCTCCGTCTACCTATATTTTTATCCTCATAACCTTTTTTCCTCTTCTCCCTTTCACTCTGTCCTGATTTTTGTGTGTATTGGTGCAGCTGCTGTGTTCTAGTTCTGCTTTCACTTTTTATACTCGCTGTCGTCAATGTAGTATGTTGCGTTCTCAAGCGTAACCAGCTTCTATTATGATGCATATTATTGATGATCCTAAATGGAGAAAAATGCTTGAAAAAACTCCACGTGACTATACACACACACATCAATAAAGAAGGGAAACGGGGAGCAAAAAATTACAGAACTGTGAGGAAAGTGGAAAGGTTATTGAAAGTATTGAAACATTTCGAGTATTTCAACTTTCCCCCATTTTCTCTGAACATGACCGAAAAAAGAAGTGGTCGTACACATTCAGAATACAGACAGCCAAAGTGAAAGGAGACGCGAAGAGAAAGCAGTATTGTGTCAAGCAGGCTGTTTGCAATTTTTACACAAAAACCCAGCGAAAAAAGTAACGTTCCTCTAGCCGCCATTACGTTTTCGCGTCATCTCGAGTGTATATAAAGTTGAGATGGTGCTATGTCCTCTGGTTTTACTCCCATCATAAAAACAGCAAATATAGTGTGTATTTCCCATTGTGCTTGTGATGAGTTACAAATATACGTTTCACTACAACGTTTATTATCATCAATAAATCCTTCGATTTATCGATAAATGAAAGTCAGAATTTGGTCAAAGCGAGGGAAAGTAGCGAACATTACTATATCTGGGATTGGGATGAACTAGAGTTTTTTGTGTTAGAAGCAGAGAAAAAAAATAACTTGGAGAGATTTTTTCCACACTTCCCCTTGAATTCCTGTTAACTAGGATGAGCTCACTCGTGGTGTATTTTTTCTACACGTACCTACCTAACTTTTGGGTCTCTCGCAAACAGAGATCCTCTTGAGTTGGTCGTACAAATGCTTTCTCCTCCTCCACCAAATGTGTACACTTATCTTGACTCGCATTCTCTCCGTTTTTAGTACGATATCGGAGGAATATTATGTACAAACTTGTATCTAAATGGAAGCGATAATGCTATCAGAAGGAAATCATTGGAGAAGTGAAGTAGAAAGTAAAGTACAAACAACTTGAAAAAAGCTCCAATGTTATTACACCGTTTTTTACGAAAGTGTAGTCTCTGGATCAACACGATTCTGGGAAAAAACATTCAAATAAAAAAAATTTCCAGCGATGTTTTCACCAGTGTAGGAACACCGTGCTAAACTTTTTTTTCACATTTCCTAAAGACTCTTGATTGGTACGAAACCAATCTAGAAGGGGCATTGATTGCAGGTTTTTTTCCTAGTTGTTTTTTCAGAAATATATATCATCTTCACCCCACCAACTTCAGACTCTTGGCGAGAGAAAGCGATGGGCTCGTGGATGCCAGGGAGGACCAGCATGAGCGCGTGTATCTATGATGAAAGAGTTAAACAACAGCGTAAATACATCATGTTACACCATAGGTCGACAAGCCCTTTGGGTTTTCTACCAAATTACGCGTATACACAGACGTTGACGGGAAGGAACTCGAGAGAGGATATGAATTCTGGCTACGAAAAAACCCCTCTCATTTCGGGCTTCAGTCGAGAAGCAAATAGTAGTCGTAGTACGAGTATACCACAAGACATCATCAAGAGGAAGCTATCGTAAGATCCGCGATTCGTAGTAACTCCAAAAAGTTGGGTTACTAAACTTTTCACTCATCTCATTCTCATTTCCACTTGCGATCCTGTTTATGTGTTTGTTTTACTCGGCCTTCGGAGTATGGGTGTTTAATGTATGCATTTCTCTTGGTGCTCGGTCGACCTTTTGTTTCATTTAGAAATTGAGTGAATGAGTGGCGCACTATGGTCGTCTGACTGATGGTTATTTAATACTTGCGGGATAGGGATGTAAACGAGAAGTTTAGAGAGTTCTGGCTCATCCGCTCTGAAACAAATTGGAATCAGCATACAAGAGAGAGAGAAGTGGAGTGTGCAAAGTACTTCGTGGCTGAAAATGCTCACGCCTGTCGATGAGAAGGGACGAGTCCGGTGTGGAAAGAAAACAGGAGTTTTCCACAATGCTCTCTGGAAACACGAGGTTTCTTTCGAAGCTACTTTCACTGTCACTTTTACCAGCTGGAATAGTAGCTCTACATTGGAATATATGGGCTAATGCAAGAATTAAAAGTGATTATGGAAAGGTACATGGTGGAGAGCCTGGCGGAGGAATAAATTCCTTTTAGTAGCCCATCTGCCCTCTTTTGTTTCGACAGTCTTCAAGTCTTTTGAGCCAGTTAGGTTTGAAGGAAAATAATTTGATTCAATCCCCGCGTCCCACATTTTCAAGAAGACGTAGTCCTTCAGTTTTTGCAACTCGAAAATTGCATTTTCTTTTGTCCCACACAACCCCAACAAGTTCTTTAGCATACAAGGATTTCAATGTCTTGCTAATTCCCATTTATATTCCTTGAACGTTAAACCAGCAAGGATGTATATACTCTGGTGAAAAGTAGATTTATAAACAATCCCACTTAATTTTGAGCCCACATCTACTCCCCGGAACTCTCTCGTATCGATGAACTCAGCAGCTGTGGAAAATTTAATATCATTACTTTACATCAATGACCACCATCTTTTATCGTCTTTCCCTCTTGTCTCTAGAACAAACCATGTTTGGTCTCGAGGTTCCACGGATGTAGAGCAGACGATTTGGTAAGCGTGTTATTTTTTACGAAAACTCTCAGAATGAGCATTCGGGATTTTCGAGACAGCAGAGAAAGTATCACATCATACAACGAGAAGAAAGATGACAGGAAAGACGAAACCTCACAGTTATATTTTGATGTCGCCTATATAAGACGCGGAATATGTATTTGCGTTCCAAGTCCTGGAGCGGACCATGAAAAAAGAGACAAACAAGATATCACTGTCGAAAAAAGGGGGAGGGAGAAGTGGAAGGGAAAAGTCGTTTCAAAATCAATTTAGAGTCTGGGAAGAGTCTTCTCTTAAGCCCGGCCTGATTGTGTAAGGTTCTCCCTTTCCCCGACACTGTCATCATAATCATTGTGGTGTATCAAAATGAGCAAGTATGTGGAAACAATATCCTCGGCGCGAGGTCCCCGAGAGATGGGTGTCCAACGAAACCCATTCTTGATGCAAAAGGTTGATAGAGTAGGAAGTAGAGCACAAAGCATTACTACACGTGGACGAAAATTTTCAAGATGTACACCAGCGAACCTCTTATTTCCTCTTTTATGCTCTTTTTACATACGACAACATTATATATCTTGTGTGGCTCTCTGTCGCTTCCCGTTAAACATCAAATAAGTCTCTGGATCATCATATAGATATTCTGTGTAATATATGTGTTGTGGCTGGCTAGAGCCTTGTGATGCTATGCTCTTTCTTTTTTTTGAGAAAGAAAGAAAAAAACTCGGTTTATTTACACTTGGGAACATCAAGGTATCTCTCGAAAATAAAAGATATATATACAATAACGAAAGCAGGTGAATGGAGAGAGTTGTTTGAAAACTAATGCAATTTGATGTGATGCAGGTACTAAGGCAGTATTTTCATTCGCAAAAAAAATCCCGTTGTTTGCTCCCTTCTCCCTGACTTCGTTTTCCTCGAGTCTTTTATCCTTGTGTTGATGTAGTCTTGGTGTGCATGTGGCATATTTAGGAAAGATGATGTTGCCTTTAGTTGAGAGGGATGAGATTCTTGTCCTCGAGAAATGGCAAACGTGCATGATTGGACTAGAGAAAGAGGGACAACAACTCTCCAAATAAAAGAATACATACGACTTTATCCATCCATTGTGTATTGAGTCGACAATGCGTTGTGCACACTGTTTACTCTTTTGACTCTCGTACAATTCTTTGGGGAGATGGGTACAAGTGGAAAGTGAAAATATAAAAAAAACTCGCAAAAATACGGAGAGACGGAGTAGTGAGAGAAAGTGAGGAGACAGATACAGAAGAGGAAAGAGCTTAGGATATCTTTTAATTCTCCAGATTTGCGAGAAATTCCACATGGGCTCACCTTTAATACTGATTAAGAGAGACGGGGAAAATGCGAAATAATGAAAGAATGTCTGGGAACACGTTCAGAGGACGTACACACTGGGTCCCGATTTATATATAGTTTATGAGTCGTGTTCCCTCTGACAGATATACACTGAGATGCTCAATGTAAATAGCATTAAATACTAATGCATTAATACTTTCTACTTCCTTGTGCTCCAGTCGTCTGTGGTGGGCTTTCCCAATATAGTTGGAATAGTTTTCTACTCTCAAGCTTATTCTTGTGTAATCCATAACCTTGGAGTTCCGTGTATGGATGTACATAACATACATTAGATGAAATGGAAAACCTCCTTTTACAAAGATTTAGTTTGGGAATGAGACATTGGCAATGTTTCTTTATCTGTTGTCACTCCCTATTCCCTTTGAGCTACATTGGAAGGAAGGATTTTCAGGAACAACTCATTTCGAAAAGAGCCGAGAGAAAGCTTAGTGATTTTGTACCTGAAGGAAACATATGTGCTGTGTTTGGTAGTGTCGAAAGAAATCTACATGAATATGTAAGCCTGTGGGATACACAGGGTCCAACAAATGAGTGAAAACTGCACACATAAAACTTTGTGTGACTCCAGCGCCAAACCGGTTGGAGCTTTCAATGTGAAAATTTTTACACATTGTTCTCCCAAGTGTTTTTATTATCTGCATATTCCAAAGAATATTTTAAAACTGTTAATTGTTATCTTAATTAAAAAAGTGCCCATGAAGTCCAAATTCATCGCAAAAAAATTGAGTGAAGAATTGCGAGTTTAATGAAAAACAATTAATAATTTGCTACAAAAAATAAGAAACTTTGGAAAAACCATTCGCAACAACCAATTAGTACTCTGTTGGTCCTCCATTTGCCTCAATGACCGCTTTGAGCCGACGAGGCATGGACTCCACCAAGTTCGAAGTGACGTCACTTCCGATACTACCCCAAGCTTCTCGAACCCTCTCTTTTAGGTGTCTAATATTGGACGATGGAGACTTGTGTACTTCCTGCTTCAAAATACTCTATAAATTCCAAATTCCTGACGCCGTCAGCTGACATGCAACCCCACGTCATAATCGATCCACCACCGTATTTTACAGTTGGAATCAAATGATGCTTTTAAGGGCTTCACAGTTTTTCCTCCACACGGTCCTACCACAGTCTGATCCAAACAAGTTGATTTTTGTCTCGTCACTCCAGAGAATTTTATTCCAAAAGGATTGAGGCTTGTCAACATGTCTTCTTGCGAAGTCCAAACGCTTCCTTTGGTTTACTTTGCTGATGAAAGGCTTCTTCCTAGCCTGGCGTCCTCTTAATCCTTGCTTACGAAGGCAATTTCGGATTGTTTGTTGACACACTTCTTTCCCATAAGACGTCTTCACATTTTCCTTTAGCTTTGCCGAGCTGATAAATGGATTTAGCTTAACTTCTCGAACCAAGGCTCTCGACTCTCGAACAGTCAAACGACGTTTGCGGCCGCGTCCAGGTGCGTTGGCCACACTTCCGGTTTCTTTGTACCGACGAACAATATTATACACTGTTGAATACTTCAACTTGAATCTTCTAGCGATGTTCTGAGTAACCAATCCCGTCCGTCTCGAACATAGTAATAATTAAATCTCGTACTTCAACGGGCGTCTCCTTCCGTGTCTCCTTCGCCATAATTACTAGATTGCACGGACCTGTAAATTACAAAAATGTTAAGAAATTTGTTTATCACGTAACACATCGCATCAGAAATCTTCTGGAAAAAAAATTAGTAAAAGTTAAGGTGTTTAAGTGGTTTTTGCTTACCGTGCTTGGAATCCTTCACTCAATTTTTTTGCGAAGAATTTGGAGTTTGGAGTCAATTTTTTAAATTACGGTAACAATTAGCGGAATTTGGTAGCTTTGTGTATATGCAAATGAAGAAAACACTTGGGAGAACAATGTGAAAAAATTTTCATATCGAAAACCTCGACCAGTCTGGCGCTGGAGTCACACAAAGTTCTATGTATGCAATCTTCACTCATTTGTTGGGCCGTGTGTATATGTATACACTCTATAGTTCAAGACAAAGTTTGATATGGTGCGTTGTGGTGAAATGAACAGGAGACGATCAAGAGCTTGTCTCACACAAGTCAAATTGAAATATCAGCGTAGCAGGAGGAGGATCTGATATACAAATATTAAACATTTGAATGCACTTCAAACGCTGTTCTAATGATTTCTCCAAATCCCTCATCTTTGTGCTCTTCCATTGAAGCTTGTAATCAACTACCTTTCCAGGAAATCCAGCCTTGCGCAAAGGCATGATTGGTAATGATCCTGTAGTTATTAAAGAGAATGAAGAACTCGAGTAAACGGATCTTTGAACTGCTCATGTGATATTTGGTTATTATTTTTCTGTTTTTTGCCAGTTGTAATGCGCTCTACCTTATTACTAGTTATTACTACGTGTACTTCATGTCTTTAATCCTAGATTCCTAGATTTGTGATGAATAAACTTTGTATTTTTTCGGAGATATCGATTTCGTTTTAGATGGAATCCTACATGTTCTCCAAACCTCTCGCTAGCACCCTTATAAAATAGAAGGCTGAGTGAAATCAATGAATTTCAATGTGTTCTCAGAAATCAAAGCGCCACCCGCTTGAACTGTCATTTTCAGATATGGTTTGCTACTTTCATTATAATCCCATTTGATATGTCTGCGATTGACACACGCTGCATAATATGTTTTGTTATGTATATGAAAAGCATGTTTAAGTTTTCGTGAGACTAAATTAAAAGTTGCTAAATGTACTATGAAACCAATCGAATTCGCCATAAATCTTGACTGAGGTTGAGAAACGCAGCCCATGATTCAAAATTTTACTCATTTCTTTTCAACATATCCGTTTGTCTTCGGTATTGGGTTTGGATTTGGCAAGAAATGGCATGACACAAATTACACAATGAAAACGTTCCGCGTTTTTTTTCAACTATAACTTGGCCAGCCTTTTTAATAAAACATTCACCAACTCCGGAGAGCATTTCATAAATTCAAGCATGTCTCAAATGTGCATGCAAACCGAACTGTATCAGTCTTAGGGAAACTTGGATAGGTTATATAGGAGGCTAGATTCATAAGGAGGAACGAGAAGCGACCGTCTCAAATCTTTCTGTAAGGCAAAGAAATCATATCACTATGATAAAAATCATGGCGTTTCGTTAGTGTGTTTATGAAAATCTAATCTTATTTCATCTTTCTTACGCAATAGTGAAACCAGTATTTGCGAAATTGTTTTTCTTTCTTAACACTTAGAATTGGCTAAGATATTAATGAAAACAATATTACATTTTTTGAAATACCACGAATTGTGGCTCGAGCTCACAATTTATTTACCATTTTATTGCTATTCAATCGCTTATGGTTTTTTGATGTTAGAGAACAACAAAGATGATCTGATTGAGATTTCTTCTTCATTCATATGACATGTGTTTGGTTCACTATTTTATTTAGTGCTGTGGTGTGTGTCGAAATCTTTTATTTGCATCACACTTATTGTACATGAACTACAAAGAAGAAAGAGTGAAACTCGAAATGTCAGTCGGTGCGGCACCCGCTTGTTGAGTTTCCTGTAATCTTCTCCAGAGGAAATATTTTTGTGTATGAAGCCATTCTTTTAACCTCACGTTTCAAGTCAAAGGTAATTTGTCCTTGTGCGCTCTATTTCTTTTTCTTAACGAAGTTCACATTTCTACGGCCAAGTTCTGCACACAAAACATGCCACAAGTACCACTCCGTTAGGATGCCAAGCATGTCGTAGGTTGACTAGAATGTCATTTTAACGCTGATACACTGTTTTGAGTCATATATCGTCGGTTTCACAGAAAAAGCACGGATGAGAAAAAAACTTTGTTGTCAAAATAACGTATGAAGAAATTTTATTAAAATCAAAACAACGTATGATGTTTTTTTATTGTTTCCAAAATGACGTATCTCATTTTTTTTTGGAGTGTCCAAAAAGACGTATCTCAATTTTGGGGCGTATTGAGATGCCCGGTTGACTGAATTTTCCATTAAATTCTCTACCTTTTAGTATAAATTTCATATATAGCATGGCATACAAATATCCTTGTTAACAAAGGCCAAATATTCCTTCATAATACATGTCATACGAGAATGTTTTTCTTTGACAGCATTTTATTCAGAACTAGCCTTTTTGAGATACGTCCTTTTGGATACTCCAAAAAAAATTGAGATACGTCATTTTGGAAACAATAAAAAAACATCATACGTTGTTTTGATTTTAATAAAATTTCTTCATACGTTATTTTGACAACAAAGTGTTTTCCTCATCCGTGCTTTTTCTGTGAAGCCGACGATATGTTGACTGACGCTTGACAATGCAAACGTACCAAGAGACTTGTATTCTCGAAGACAATATTTACGCATACGCATGTATAATGTTCACGTAAAAGAAAGTTGGTATGCCTGCTGTCTCTTCAGCACATTGTTACGGTATACATACGCATAGAAATCTCGGCTAAAGCAAACATATTGATACATATATTCTGTGACATTCAAATTTATGAAATGGAAAAGGAATCACATTATCAAAAGCAAATTTTCAGATTTCTCCAGCATCTCTCTCTATCCACAAAACACGCACATCCCCAATTCGCCAAGCGTACATTTAGCACGTTTCTGCTTTAGTCAAGAGCAAGAGGGTGCTTTCCCTCTAGTTTTCGGTTGAATACTTGCATCAGTATGAAAATCATGATTGCTCCATCATGCAACACGCTACGTAATTTTAATTTATAAAACAAACGGTAAATTATGTACCAAAGTAAATATGTGTATGTAAGACGAGGCAAAAATGGAAAATACATATATGTATCCTACTTCGACATTAAAAAATAAGGGCAACAACCGGGACTGAATATCAAATAATGTAGCTTTTTCTACGTCATCACGTCAGAGTCGGGATGCTGAAGCTGAAAAGGCATTTACATTTTTCAATATAAATACATACATTTCATATATCAAGTCTCCCTACTTGATAAACCGCAACTGCGATTCCCGAGGTTTGTTGAACATCTGACTGGTGCCATTCGATAGGAAATGACAAGTTGAACTACCGAATCAATTTTTATTATTTTTTATCAATCTCAGGAGATTCCTAATTTGTCATAATAATTCCTACGATTTACACGCGCAAATTGCAGTGTGCTTTAATAAATTGTTTTCACTTCCAGCAATTATACCATCCAGAATCTCTGAAAATTGCATTGGGAAATGCGGTCCGGAATCAAGTCAGAAGTGTAGGTTTTATACATTCGACACACATTATCTAAACATAGTTCACTATATTAAAAGCTTCCAACTCGAGACTCGAGTAGGAGCACGCGTCGTGTCGTGAGTAGCTCATTCTGGAAACTCGATGATAATTAACTTTTATTTAAAAAGTAAACTCCAAACGACCACGGTGGAGAATCAACTCGTCGTATAAGCATACTCCGTCATCATCATAATATATTTAGTATTTATATTATTCTTAAGTATCCAATTGCTTTCGCAATTTTCTCCTCACAGCAGTGGCAGGAATTGCAAAGTTTGCCACTCCGCTGTTCTCGTGCCATTTGCGTTTCCTGCTCAAGGAGTTAGATCACTCCATTAGTTGAGAGAAATCACAATTTTCTTGAATAAGCTCGTGGAAGAGTGAGAAAATGAGAGAACATGAAAGTGAGAGAGAATCTTTCACGAAACTCTTTCCTTTCATCCTCATAAAATGGACTCCCAAGCGCTCACGGCTGAAAGAATCATAGTCGGAAAAATGGAATTACTTCTGTTATACATAGATACAATACTACGGATTCAAGGTACCAGAAACAGAGATGAGGTGTAATAATCAGGTCGCTCCACGCCTCTCCTGAACTTTCTGCATTGAGCAGCAAGTTTTAAATAAGACGTGGTTTCCAGACTTTTTTGCATGAAAACAACCCACGGCCATGATAAACATTAGCACACTGGGCAAACTAATTACTTTAGTAGAGTACTGTTTTAGTTTCATATACGAGAGTTTTCCTTTAACGGAAAGACTCTAAACACGACCATCCACTTTCTCCATTTGTACTTGCATGGGATGCAGTGTGTAGTGTATTATTAAGTGAGAATGAGTGCAACCGTAGTGTTATTACTATCAGACAGAGAGAAAGAGTGTAAAAGTTGAGAAGAGCCCAAGCGAGGAAAAGGAAATGCGCATTGTGCTCAGCGGGACAAGTCTCGTTTTCATTGCTATTTTATTGCCTGCTTCGTACATAAACATATCTCAAGGTGCACCTGAGCCCTTTTCCTCCGGTCTCGGATATCCGAAGCAAGAGATCTTGAAAAGATTAATTCTTAGGTTTTCAGACTTGAAATCTTCATTAATTTCGGCTCGACGGTACATAGTTTCTACTCTTGTATGATTGCAGGTTGTTACTTTAGACTGAAATGAGGCATGGATGTGGAATATCCGGACGATTTTACTCTTAAGACAGCTGCAGTCAGTGACACAATTACACAATAATCTACACAGACTTATCAAAATTTTTAACTTTGTCCACGTCACCTTTTCTCTACGAGTTTCAAATATTCAAGTCTGCACATTGCCAACAATCGACCTGCGGCATTTACTGCATAGCGATGAAATCTCCCTGAGATTATTGTTGAAGATGAGCTTGTAATTACATTATGCATAATTCAATAGCTGCGACAAATCTCTCACAAGACAGAAATTTGCAGATCTCTTCTTTTCATTAATATTTGCCTGACCATCCCCTTGAACGCATGCCGTGAAAGCTGAAACACTCATTCCAATTATAGTCGGTGTCTCATCTCATTCTACCAAGCATTGCATTAGCATCAGAAATACTACAAGACGACAGCGACAGCAATAGAGGACGGCACATTCAAAAAGTGAATTTATGCTAGTCTCTCTAAGAACCACGAAACGGGAAAGTAATAATAAATTAAAAAGCTCCTCCAAATTATGCATCATCATCATTTTATTGCGGCACCCAGAGAGAAAGCGCTTCTCATTGAATTGTCCCTGTTGAAATGATGAGAACAAGGGAGCTCTACAATTTTAATGGATTTTTTCACACATATATAAATGGGAACAAACGACGAATCTTGGAAGCGTTATGTAGCATGTGATGTTTGATTCTTAATGCAAGCCTATGCGAGTGTCGTCGCTTCAGATTAGTTGAGTGGGACTCTCACTGAGCTCGGTTCGAAAATCCGGAGGTGATACGCGTCATGATGAGGTGTGTGGTTTAGTTTTACACAAGGAGAGTTCAGGTATTTGCGGTAAATAATTCATGAACTGATATAGTTGCTTCAGGTACACGAGCATATATAAGTTCCAAAAAATATGCATTCATTTCACACCAAACTTTCTCTCCGCGACTGTAACACAATGTTTGCATAGATGCCGAGTTGTTCACAGGGTTCTTAGAATGCTGAGTCTGTGGATTTGATAATGATAATGATTCTCCACGGTGTTCTACAATTTTATCCTTGTGCTGCCGGCACGCAAGTGAAATTTATGCCAACTCTCCGATTCTCGGATATTTTCACCTTAGTTGTGTATTAAAAGTTTGTGTGTGTGAATGTACTACAAATATAGGAAAGGAGACAAACTCATGAGACTCTGAACAACTCCCATAAAGCAATCTCATTTCCATACGAAATTTATTACGGAAGATGAGAAATGTGGAAATTATTCCAACTACAGCAAAACGATTGATGAAAGAAGTTTTTTCTGCTTCCTCTACTAAAAAAAGTTGGAAGCACGCGGAGAGGCAGTGTATCTCATTTATATGGACTGCACGTGTGCTCACACTCCTTCACCAGGGAGTTGTTTTCTTGTTGTTGTTGTCGTCGACGACGTC
>JAHZMW010002302.1:0-14317 GCA_027743745.1 Alloscopus bannaensis | reverse complement strand
GGTACCAATATGAAACGATGTCGCAACCAGTACCGAGATTTCGCTCCCTTCTTATTCACAGAAGACAGGATTTTGTGAAAGAGTTTTTGTGTCTTGCAGAAACTGCAGCAAACTTGCGACTCAACGCAGAACTGCATTTAATGTGGATTCTTTATGATGCATGCCACACTCGTATTTTTCTCCTTCATTTGTTCTTTTAAAGAGATAGATGATACCAAATCCTCCTCATTGCCGCAGATATATTCTCATTTCTTGGTTCTTCCTTGTTGAAACTGATTTTACCGCACCACTGCAGAAGTTGTTAGCTGTGTGTGATGCCAAAAGAGATGACTCGGTTCTTTTTCGTAGCTCTTCTCTCAGCCTCTGCTGGATGCTGCAGGCTGTTGACATTGGGGCTAATGCAAAGTAAGCATGTTCAAGGAAGGAAGTGAGTAAAAATGCTTTTAATGGCTTTATTTTTGGTGACTAGTTACACCACTTAACTCTCCTCCTTGAGTCCATCACCATATCCCCTGTTCATATTCATTATACGTGAGCCGCTTGCACTGCTGCTGCTCAACAAGACGAGAGAGTGTGTGGAAATAGCTGACGACGACGAGAAAAATGGACTACGATCCGATAAACTTTTGCAATGCTATATATTTCAGTAGCAATAAATTATATAGGTCCTTATTGTTGGTGTAATTTCGATCAACACTGCTCAATAATGCGTTTTGAAAAGAGAAAAAAAACGGTCTGGATACGAAAAGTTGAGCAAGAGTAAAAGTAAGCGTCTTCAACACGACTGTGACAACTTCTCATTCAAAGGCAATAACACATTGAGAGAGACTTTGCAACGAGCTCTCACACAACTGAGGAAAGGAACATGCATGTAGTCACTCTGAAGCAACTATGTGTTAGCGGAGAGTTGAGTCGTCGACGAGAGTGAAAAGGCTAGAGTTGAGTGAGAAAAGAGAACAGCTCTATAGCAGACTGGTTGTAGTTGCGTCTGGACTGTGGTTGTAAGCTGTAGTTGTGTGAGAGAGCTGCGGCTGTGTTGTCGTGCACTTTTTTCCCAGCTCTCAAATACAAGCGTGAGTATTTTTTATACAAGAGAGCACAGTGAGAGCTCTTCTGCCTGCGTGGTGTATGTACCACTACATACCACGTATACTCCTACAACTATTTATTCTCTTGTATGCAGTCTCGCTAGTTTCTCTCGGAGCAGTGTCATGTGTGTGAGTTTGTGGGTACCTATGCATATACGCTCTCTTCGCACTCACGTTTTCCTCGTTTAAGAGGAGCCGATCCAAGCACAACAACTCTCAGTTTCTTGGAGAAGTCCAATGTGTTATGACGAGAGGAGCTGTGTGTGGGAGTGAGACAGTCCTCCGTGCAATTTTATGCTCTTCCTCATTTACTCATTTTTGTTAATGTAGTGCAGTAAAGACACACGGAAAGAAAGAGCTATTTCTTACTGTCTTTCTTCCAACACAGTACTAGTTGCATTCCACTGTGGACATGACGTGCAAAACGAGTGGCTAATAAAAAGTGGCGAGTATTTCGCAACACGGACAATCTGAGAAAAATACAAAATCTGACATTTCACATCTACAGTGGACCAGTGGAGTTCAAGTTTCTGGAGAACTTTCACATGTGTAACGTGCATCAAGTTTTTCTGCCGGTTGGATTCGTGTTGTTGGTGTGACTGCAATATGCAAACATTGCCCATCTTCTAAACTGAAGTACAGCAGATTTGCAAGTTGATATCCCAATGAAACCGCAAAATCTAATAATAATACCTGCAAAATCCTAAACTAGTGTGTTTGAAGTGAGAGTATGAACTTGACTTACAGGATGTCACACACTCTGTGCCAGGGAAAGAAATTAAAGTTGTGCTCGTGATACATGCCGGTATGATGCATGCTTGAACGTTACACACGAGAAGCGTGTTTGTATTTGACAAACGTCAATTTGACTCGTTGACTCATTCAAGTGTGATTACTTACTTTGGCCATGTTATGTGTTAAGCTGTCTACCTAGAAGAAGAGGATTATGTGAACAAGTTTTGACATTTCATAAGGTTTCTCTTCTTTCTCCCTATTGAAATTTGATTCCACACCAATCGATGAGTGAGTGAATAAAAGTCTTGTGATTTTGTGAGAAGTTTCATCCTTACCTTATCCCAACAAACCTACACGTTTCATCGATTGTTAACATCGTATTTGCAATGATGTGAATGTGATGTAGGGAATGACGTTGACTGCGTGGACCTGTATTTGATGTTGACTGGAAGAGCATGTCGCGTTAAAGAGGTTTCAGACACATGCAAAATGGTCGTTTTGCTGAGCTGACGCTCCATTTGTAATTCGTGTATTAATGTTCCTCCCCAAATGACTCTGCAATTAGTTACTCTTATTAATTACTCACGAACCGTCGTGCATCACTCAAGTCATTTACCTATGGACATGAACCTTATTTATTGCGACACTTTGTGAATGAATATTTCAAGAGAAAATATACGGAGTATTTAAGGTGAGGGACAAGTAATTCTTAAGAATAATATAGCTCTCCTGTTGTGTTCTCTTCTTTTTTACTTTGTCTGTGTGATTGGATTGTGAGTGTGTGTGTGTGGGGATATGAAGAGTATCAGGTATGTAAGAATGCATCCAGATTTTCATTCATATAGTAAACTAGTAAGAAAACCGTTTGGAGAAGGCTATTTGAAAGAGCATGCTTGTTTTCTCCTTTGTTTTACAGCAAGCGGACCAACTGTTGTACTAGAGAATCTACCTTCTCCATACTTCATGTTATGAAAGAAAAGTTTTCATGGCAAAGCAGAGTCGGTGATTGTTTTCAGTTGTGTTCCAGAGAATCGTGTGAGAAATGCAAGAACGAACAGCATATGGACGGAAATCTTACCTGTGAGCATGACTCTGGCTGAATTCTACTTTTAATTCAATTACAACTATGAACATTACACAATATTATCATAGTTAGCAGACAAGTTGTGAATTCTAGCTTATACTGTTTTATCTAATTAAGTAACAACCTTCACGGGACTATATTGTTCTTCGTTTTAAGCACAACTCCCACTCTTCCGTGGGCTACACAGTGGCTTTATTGTACTTGCGGAGTGATGTGTTATATGTCAGCGGGTAAACTGAGTGATATTGGCAACTTGGATTTTTCTAAAGTCTTCAGTGAAGCACGTTAGCCAGTGTATGAGTTTGTTACGTCACGTTTGTTTATACCACAACTTCGTTTCAATTCCAATAGAGTTCTTGCGCAAAACTTTTCTCCTGGAGAGATAAATGAATATTTTAGAACGTACTAGGACCTTTCCTCCAGTGAATGAAAGGAGCAGTGAATTTTGCAACACTACGCATAAATTTGTTGTGTGTGTGTGTTCCAAGCACAATAAGTCTTTAAAACTGCGAGGAAAAAGTTTATTAGGAAAAGTTGGGAAAAGTTTTTGATAAAGTGAGTGTGTATGTGTTCCTTGTTACTTACATTGCAGAGTAGCTTCTGAAAGTGAAGCAGGGGAATGTACCACACTATTGTGATCTCTACACACTGCCGGTTAAAGCACACTCGACAAAAGTTTGTGTTTATATTGGAGAGTAAAACGAGTCTTATATGTATAAGTATTAGAGGAAAACAACATCTTTGTTCTTGATCGTCTCTTTCTCTCACTTGTGTTTGTTATTGAACGTGATCAGAACTTGGAGACAAGAAAAGTTTAGAAGTGTTTCAAACAGTTTAATCAATGCAAGCATACGTATTTTTGCCGTTGTTGATTTGATCCCAGATTCACTGTATCATTATGGTTTATTACCATTTGTGAAAAAAATTGAGTAAATGTACTGCTACATGCAGAAGGAATAATCAACTCCTTTTTTGTTTCTGTTCATTTGAGTTTATATTGAGTCTGACAAGAGAAGTTGCGGGGAAGGAAAACATCATAATCATCATCTTTGCGACTATATAATTTTCCTAGTTCTACTTATATATGTACACTCGTTTTTAGACACTACCGAATCCCATCAAAATGGACATTCTACCTAGCGTCGGGATTTTATACGAACTACAAGCGATTCATGATACTGGATATTTGTTATCCCAAGCATCTCCAGAAGACTATTGGCATCAGGTAATGACATCACTCATTAACGATTTTTTTTTCGCTTCCTACTTGTTATATAGTATGCTTTTGCAAAGTTCACTTTGAGTACAAGTCATTGTACTACGTTCGAGTGTACACAACACATCCCTGTTGCATTCGTGTTTGCATAAACACAGTGAAAGTGCTTTTGACATGGGTGTACTTATGGGTGATTTGAATTTCATTAGGTGATTACTAGTTTCATCGGTCGAATTGATACATCTCTCGGTATATTTGTTTTGTCACTGTAATTATAGTTGTCTGCGCATTCCTCTCCTGACTGCATTACCCAGAAGGAATTTGTAATCTTGTCTGAAAGCTTTTCACAGTAGCAATGGTGAATGGTCATCGTTTCTACCCCCAAAAGCATTGTGTACGTTCGTCATGCTAGTCCAACGACGGACACAGTAATTAATTTGGCAGTTTTCCTCTACTCCATCCAATTGATGAGGAGAGAGGAAGAACAGGTGTGCATATACATATCTGTATTTAACTAGCGCGTTTTATGCGATTAGATTTGCTGCGATGAGGCTCTTCTAATGAGTGTGTGGAGCACAAATTTTTTCCAAACTGCCCATTACCGGGTGTCATTATTCTTATATTTAAGAATCCACCATACAAATGATTACAATGATGACACACGACAGGATAATGACGACTCGTCGACACGATTAAAACCACTGTGTGGCAGACTAAATGAGAGTAATACTGCGTATGTGTATTAGTGGGAGCACAGCATTAAACTTTACAAACGTGATGATATCCATAATAATAATCTACATCTTCCAAAAACAACTACGTATATTACATTTATCGTGCAACTCGTGACGTTATAGATGTACACATGATGTTATCCCTGTAACGTCTGTAACTTATTTGAAATGGTCAGTTATGCGTTGCTCTAAGTTTACAATTAGAGGGCGATAATTCAAGTCATTGCTCCTCAAATGGACGACACGTTGGACAAGTATATGAGAATGCCACTGTGTCTTCTTGTCTATTTTGTGTACCTACATATAAGTAGAACCCAAAAGTGTAAGGCATTTTGTGAGTCTTTCATACATTTGATGACTCTCTCCCACATTATTAGCTAACCTCAAACATGACAATACATCATCATTGTCGTGGTATGATGTTGGTAAAGCGAGAGAGAGAAAGAGGGAAGAACACATTGTTCTCTGCTAGTCTGTTCGTTTGAAAACTGCAGCATACACACATGTTAGTGGTAAGACATGATTACTACTTTGCAGTGACTGTCGACTGACTACTTTTTCGTTGCATCAAACGTATTGACCCAGTCATGCTCCTTACTCACGCTCCATATACTTAAAGTCGCGTTTAAAATATATCCATAACTCTCGCAGGGTCCGATGGGGATACATATAATATGTTACCGTAATTACTATAAAACCCCCATTAGTTACACATGGCACGAAATGAACTTGTGGTTGAACATCACATCTATATCAAAAATGCCTCGTCTACACATTATATCTGAGTACACAGGGACTCTCTGGAAAAAATCATGGTATGTCGCACTGTTATGAATGATTTCATGCCTCTTTTATATATTTTCCCATTTTGTTCCTTACTCCACTGGAGTAAACAAGGCTACGTTTTCATGAAAACCGGAAGCATTTCCACAGTCATTAAAAACGTAATGCGTTCACGTCTACCATTTTCATTGCGCATTTTTTCGAGCAGGAAACTATTAGTAGTATGTGTACCAGAAGACTAACGCTGCTTTGGTTCGTGAATTGAATCGGAAACTGCAAATTCAACAGAATTAAACTAGAGAGAGAAGGCAGGAGACCATTCCATGGGCATGAGTCTGTAATGTCAGCTTTTGTCGTGCTGGTACGAACAGTACAAGAGCTACATATTATTAATCCTTGGGGATAACCATATTAAATTATACGGTTTTTTGCATGTAAATACTCTGTGCTCATGCGTTCATGCTCAAACATCATAATATATTGTGAGCGCCCGTGATAATGCACCTCGACGCTACCATGTGATTAAATTACTTTCGAAAAAATAACTTCAGCAGCATGGCAAAAATTATGTATGTCAAGAAAGAGTCATTCAGGCAGAGGAAGCATAGCTGAAAGGGGCAGTCGGAGACCAAACTGTCGTCTTCATCAAAGTTACCACCTCCTCGTGATTAATAAATTGTGTAGTTTGTTGTCTGTTCTGTTCGTCACTATCAGTGTTGCAACATGCATGCACTTCAGAGTAAAGGCTGCTTTTATAAGGCAATTAAAGTGATGTTTGATTTGATTAAGTGAAATTAATGGTAACGCGAACTTGCATTGCGTCAATATCTTTTCATTTTCCATGCCATGCCAGGGCAAGGGAGAACTTCGAGGGAGTATGGACATGTTTAATGAAACTTTTGACAGAAATATGCATGATTACAATTTATACTCACTCAGGGCATTGTTATGTAGACCGGACGAAGGGTTTTGTCGCAAATCAAAATGGAGAGAATACAGTGCAGAAAACTTTTTAAAAAACTGTTGCCGTGCTGGGGTTTGCCCTTTAACAAAGTTGTTGACATAATGCTCAGTATGTCTAGTTTAATACGTTTCTTTCATATTATACGACTACATGTAATATGAACGATGCAATGAACTCATTCTCGAGTTCTCATCTCACATGATAAAGTCTGACTCATCATCATTCATCATAAATAATCGGTCTACGTGATGTACTAATATGTATCATGTAAGTGTGCATGTGTGAGTTGAATAGGAAAAATGTGATCTCTAAAAGAGTAGTTAAAATCAATGTATTGTTTGGCAGTGATGACGGGATGATGATAAGATCATCAACACATCCCATCATCTCGAGCAGATGGCGAAAAACTAAATAGTCTATTTTATCAGCATCATGTCAGAGCTTATGTACAGTAATACAACGGCAGAATGCTCATAAAGTGGAATAAATAAACCTAATCTTTACCACAAAAGATTCGCTCGAACTTGTCTTACCGACTCACTGCCATTTTCTAGATCTTTCTTATTATTGAGATAATCGCACCTGGCTGAAATGATGTGGTCGGTGATGATGAGATGGTGATCGGGCATGCCGATCAGACTTATATACCAATAAAGTCCAAAAGAATTTCACGAATGAAGACGAAAGTGTGACAAAGAGCTTATTTTTTTTATGTAAAAGCTCAATCTCCCCAACACAAAAATATTTTAAGACAGTTTTTTAACGATCTTGGGATTCACGAAACGATTCAGGTCAACCAGCTCATCATCATCTTACATTCATTTTTTCAGCATGCTTGACTTTATGTCATCGACATATGTTCAGCCTTGTGTAAGGATTTGCACTTCATTTGCATATGATACCTTATTATGTATGTATGTCTCAACTCTGAACTGTAATATTATGTACAATCGGTTTACGAACGACATCAAAGAATGAAATCGAGCATAGAGATGATAAGCTGTACTTGTATGAGTGTTTTGATAATACAAAGTTCATCGTCGTCACACGTTTGAAGCAATACGCGTACGTGTGCGTACTTTAACTGGCATTTAACAACAGTTTATACATTAAGTAATTCACATTTAGATAAAGGACATGGCTTGTACGTAACATAGTAATTGGCGAGTTGACACGGGATATCTTTGATAGAATTTCCCTGTTTGAAATTACAATAAACAGCCTGTGCTCAGATAACCATGATTTGGAAACCAGAACTGTCTGCCTTGCATTGGAACAGCGACGACTCTTTACTGCTTTTTGTAAAACTGGAATAAAGACAAAGGGTCACGCACAAGAATCTTAAAGTTGTTTGTAAGGCTCTGTGAACGCTTATTTCCATATTAGAAGAATAACATAAACTAGGTAAATCAGTGAGATTCCAACATTGAACAACATATAGGTAGGGCTCCTTTTAAGTTTTATTTGCCGATGTATTTGTCAAATTTTGCATAAAACCTAATCAGAACTTCATAAAAATGTATTTGAATGGAAGGGAAAGATTGAATCGTCTCAAGTTTGAATGTTCTGTTCTCTTTTAGATACATTCCATCATGATCCAGTATTACTTTTAATGCCACACAAAAACTGAACTACAATTTTATTGCCTTGTTTGCTGTTCGTGATACACAAAATTTACAGTGTATATACGCTTAATCAATGTGTGCTCACAGTGGTTTATATTATGCTTCACATTTTATTTTCACCTACAAGACAGTACGGCATTACATCATACGCATGATGAATACTAGGATTATAGGTTGACTTTACGACTGCGATGATGTCAACATATAAGGTAAATAAAGATGCCTATCTGAAGATACGACATGGAATTTTCATTTAATCTGTCAGTCGAGCCACCTCCTTCTTTATCGGCTTCAGATGAGAGAGCCCGTTCATACCAGTGGAAAACTCGGTCTTGTTTGTATTATTATTGGCACAGTTTTTTTGCTTTCTTTTTTGTTGTTGTGAACCTTGCCGACTATCCTTCCACTGTGATATGAAAGACACTACGCAGGAAAGGTATTTCAAAGCCCAATGATGCTTTTTATGTCTCGCTGTAGTCTTGGCTTCAATTGGCCTTTTATCTTGCTTTTTCCTTTGACGAAAAAAACGGCCTGTTTTTAATCCCCTTCTCGATCCATTTCATCAATCAATTCTCCTTTTTCGAGTACACACACGCATTTCGAGACACTTTTCTGCTTCTTCCGAAAATTGCGGACACATGCTGAACTGTGCATCTGGAGAATCCGATATCATTGTTTCTTCTGCACTAAGGTTTTTACAATCCAAAAAAAAAATTCTTCGGATTCAATCCTCCTGTGACTTTCCTGTATGTATGTATGTATCTCTCCGTTTCTTGG
Source organism: Alloscopus bannaensis (assembly GCA_027743745.1). NCBI lineage: Eukaryota > Metazoa > Arthropoda > Collembola > Entomobryomorpha > Entomobryidae > Alloscopus > Alloscopus bannaensis. The sequence goes on along the minus strand of JAHZMW010002302.1, from coordinate 5,311 downwards.
TTGGTTGTACTTACTTTTTAAAACTCAGCATCTCTCACTCGCTCTGCATTGTTACAGGAAAACGCCATTTGTAACCGGCAGTTATCTGGCATTAAGAATGATAAATAGGAAAATCCAGATGCGCACACTATCCCCACACCAGCACGTACTCATCGCCATACTTATTCGCGTTCTACGACTACTAGTGGCGTGTGTACTCCTTATTTAAATAAATCTTGATCCTATTTCGTGCTTGACTTGTATCCGTTTCTCGGAGAGAAGCTGCGCGTATGTACCCTAACTCTTTTGGACACACAAGTTTTGCATTAGCTCCTCTCCGTCTCTGCCTAGTGGGAAAGATATGTGATATCTTAATTTCAAATACTGATCTATCCTGTTAGTTACGTTCATACTGTATTTACGTCGGCGGCTACACAGCGTAGTAATACGCATTGGTTAAATAAAGATATTCCGTATAGTTTCAACGTGGTCTCCGTCCCCACACGAAAAAAAAACATAATCAAGATTTTCTTCTGGTGATGCACCGAGGCAGGCTATTGGATTTTATGCAAAACATGCATTACATAAGAAAAATGAGACCCTAACTTCTCTTGACTTTTTTCACAAAAAAACGCTACTTGAAGAAGGAAGCTTCTCGTTCTCAATGAATAGAGAAAAGGAACTAGTTTCGTAAAGTTTTAGAAGCCAACGGGTGCTGGTGTCGAGAAAAGAATACATACTTACTACAATTTTAACGTGAAACAAAAAATCATTTTGACGAAAAGATTTTTTAACTCATGCGTTTATATCTACATACCTACTCGAAAAACAAGATCACTGCCGACTTTGGGAAGTTTGAGTCAATGTTTGTGTGTTGAGAGAGAAATAGTGTGTTGATGATGTACTGCCGTGCTACTTTGTTATTTCACTGTAATCACTGGCTACCAAAGAAGGCTCTGTCTCTTCCTTTCGGAAGATGAAGTTTGGTGAATGAACACACTAGACTAGGTGATCTCCTGAGAATTTTCCCCTGGTAAACAAGTTTTTAATACGTATACACTGTTCTCTATATATAAAACACACATGCAGATATTTTTTACTCTCTACCAGATGGTTTTGGTTGGGAATAGAGGAGGCGAATTGGTCGGAGAGGATAAATAAGAATAATTCTGCTATAGGCCATGAGATTATAATGATACGATGAGGCATTTGCTACGTTTTACCTCATTCGTCATTTGGTTTGGTGAGGAAAACTTGGAAAACTCTAAATGAGATCATCCACATCCCTCGGCGCAGCAATAAAATGAGGGTGAGCTTGTACTTTTGAACTCTCATGTTATCCCAAAAGAAAAGAATTACTTTGAATAAAAAATACATGTGTGTAGTCAATTTCTTTTTCCCATTTTGTGCATTTTGCGAAACAATTTCTAGAATTCTACAACATAACGAACCGAGGAATGATTCTGTGTGAAACTGTTAAAAAATTATTGCATAAATCAAAGATGTTGAAGAAAATCTTTTCTTCTGATATGATCCTTGAAATCAATACATGTTTTCTTGAGAAGCCCGTAAACTTGTGAAAATATGTGACCCTTTTTGAAGGTTTACTTTTTGGTCAAAAGCTGCTTTTACATTTTTCCTCACACTGTTAAATATTTCGCAGAAAAAAACACGTTATGAGCCCGCGTCTTGGACCTTGTTTGGTAAAAAGCTTAAATCTTGTGTTGAAAGCGAATTGCCTCATTGTTGTAATACTCTGAGTGGTCACCGTATCATCATTGTTCTCGAGAGGAGCTCAAACGCCTAATTCACAGCAAAACAAATTTCCCATGTGTTGGGGAAAGGAAAGAGCTCATCATTGTAAAATAAGGCTTCAGTGGGAATTCAGTAGAGGGAAGCAACGAGAGCCAGGGCATTAGCAGTAAAATTGAAATGGGCTTTTTAAATCTCTCAGAATTCACCAAAGACACAAACTAATAATCCCGTATGTATCTCGTGAAGAGCCGACAAATGTATTGAATGGAGGTAGGAAATTGTTTGCTCCCTAATATATATTGCCATCCTTTGGAGTACCGTGTTCCTTGGGATGGTGGCGAATGACTCTGTGTGACTGTTATTTGAACCAATAAGATTAAAGTTGGTCCATAAGTCTCAAAAAGTTGTGTAGGAAGCAATAACTGTGTAAACTTGTGTTTCGCTCTGTGTGTGCATAACGTTTTTCAACACTAAAACACTAAAACTTTATATATAGCGTACAAACTACATTTTATAATCGAAGTCTCTCTCCGTTCGCAAGTTGTCAATGTTCGTCTCACACGGTAAACATCCCGTGACCATTGTGCCCAGTCACATTAGCTTGTCTTCATATATCAATCCTAACAGAAAAAAGAATGGAGAGAGGGAGACGAGGGAAACCCCGCACAACATTTTTTGGTCAAAACACACAATTTCACCGGAAAGTTTACTAACACACCTAGTTATATTGGTTATGCTGTTACGTTTTTGGTGACGGTAAAATGGATGTCTAGTACTAGCTACAAGCATATAAAGGACATGCACTATAAACTGAATGTTACTTTTCTTATGGTATGGGTAAACGCGGAGAAGGAAATGCTGTTTTCATGTTAGACTCGCAAGTTCCTATTGTGCCCATTTCATGATTCAAAGCTTACTATCATCACTACCACTGTTCGCTCTTTCTCTCTTTTAAATCCAGCTTTGAGAATTGTCCATATTATCCTTATGCAAGAATGAACGCATAGTGCAGGGAAAAGGAACAAGGTAAATTATTACATTTTTCACTTCCAACACCGCCATTATCGTAACCAATGTGTGTACTCCACCGCTATCACTTCGACCATTACAATATCGCAAGCTCCGTTAATGTAGGTAGACTCCCTTTACTAGATGAAGTAGGAAGGAAAGGCACGTTAAGTGTCCTCTCGTCGGAAAAAAGAAAGTGATGTGATGTGACCAGGGCATTAAGGATTGTCCTAGTGTGAAACGTACTCTATCGCTCCTCTTTCCCTTCTGAAAATATTTCCTGATCTCCATAATATTCATCTTTATAGTAGACCTCTAAATTCCGTCATGTCCCTCGTCCCCTCCAAAAAATATATGCGGGAATCTTTCCATTTAAAGAGGAAACTCTGGGTGAGTTTTTTACGTAAGCTCTAAAGGTGATGGAACTTGTGTGTGGATACTTGTGGTTTCTTCCGTACTGTACTCTACGTTTTGTGAGATATATATTAGCACTCTTCTCAGTGTCTGTGCACACTTCTCTGGTGGGTAAAAATATACTGAAATTATGAGCCTCTTCAAGATAAGTTGGATTTATGAAGACGGCTAGCATATTACGTATTCATTGAAATGGACCCTCCGAAAGGAATTGTTTCCAATGATGATGAGGACATGTCACTTTGCAAAGAGGACTGCGATACGCATTTACGTGCTCATTTTGTCGTGGCATAGAAAGGATGTGTTTGTTGGTGAAAATAAAATAAACTGGGTGGTTTACGCATACTCAGGAAGCTAACTTACCTGATACGTATGTGCAACAAGTAATAATTAAACGGGAGATGTGCGTCTGGATAATCACTTTACCACTTTTATTTTTAAATAATTCAGAGCATTAATGATTACAGCTGAAACTTGCAGAGACGGTCGCGTCTTTCTCCAAACGGACATTCCTTTAGCTAAAAAAGTGGTGTGTGAAGGAGTAACACGTGAGAAAAAGTGGAGAAGAGACCGTGTGAAAGAAACCTGCTCCATAAACCCTGTGAGCTGGTTAAGCCACCCCAACTAAGGAATCTTCCACGCGTTTTCCGCTATCATTCTTTGCCATCTTTATGCATTTTTCGTCCGTACAAAAAACCTGTACAGAATGTTTTTTTTCTCTTCGTTTAAAACGAATACTGCGGCGAAAAATTCTGTTCATTTAGTGTATTCAACTTTTGGTGTATCTAGACAGTTTTGTTGTAGTGTGAAAGCTATGTATAAAATAGATATTAGACAGATGAAAGTAGCAATATATATATATATATATCCTTTCACTTATACTTGAACAGCTCTTTCTTACGCACAATGCAGAAATAAGTATGTTTTAGCTTGAAGAGCTGGGTGTCCATGAAAAAAGATGAACCTGTCTTTCAGCTCGAATTGCAAACACAAAAAAAATCAAGTTGGTTAGCCTCTAAGCTTTCTGCTTTCAATTTGGCGTATCTGAAGAATGTATGTATACAAAGTATTTTCCCAGATGTATGTAAATACGCTTACATTATGTAACAGCACCCTAAGGAAAAACGTATGGATATATTTCATTCTGTCTGTTATAAACAATCTAATGCAATGATGACGCTTTAACATTCTCGCGTATATATACAAAAGTCGTTTGCTCCACGTCATCGTTTTTGGTTCAAATCGAACATGAATTGACTTCAGCTATGCGGAATTTTCTGTGCGTCTTCACTTCGTATTCAATTTACCGTGTAATCATGTATCTTCCTGTTGAATGCATTTGATTCCTTTGCTTCTCATGTCGATATTAATTATAGATTGTTATCAGACAAGAGAGAATGTTTTCCACTTTTTACAATTGATCTTCAAGCCTAATTCTTTTGTGGTGTTCAATTATGTGACGTCGGCTTGTTGCCTGCTGAGTAAACGAATATTATTCTTACCGAGTTAAAGCTACAATCTCTTTTATCGTGTCTCCTGTCAACGTAAAATGGATGCATCTATGCAAGGTTGCTCGCTTCTTTTTCCGTATGATACGCATACAATTAATTGAAAAGTCGATCGGCTTATCACATCATTCTTTTTATGTAGCAAGCATAATAACGAGAGAATGGGAAACTTGTAAGTTATGATAAACTGGTATATGAATTTCTGCCAAAACACTGTGGATGCATACAGAGTAACTAAAACATTCTAATTTATACAATCCCCGAGTGACAAAAGAGAATGGATGCATGTAAAAATGGTGTAGGTTGTGGTAGTAGTCCCTCCATTGCAAGTGCAATTATAGCATTTTTTCGCACGCGAAATAATATCAGTACAAGTATGGATGCAGTCACTGTTTACCTTGTACTTCGCTCTATCATTATCTTAGTCGCTAAAGGCTATAAATCACATCAAATGAAGATGTGTCTTCCATAGAGTCAGAACTGTGAATATTTGCTGATCATCGTCATCATGAGGATGGCAATAGTGGCTGAATCCATTCTGTAACTGGCAAAGATAGAGTATGATGGATGTAGGTTCTTGCAGTGAATTATACATACATATGTTGTTTTGTCGCTTTAAATTCAACAATGCCAGCAGTTGAAGTTGT
>JAHZMW010002301.1:0-14601 GCA_027743745.1 Alloscopus bannaensis | reverse complement strand
ATTTCTCTCAGGGCAGTTCGATTTACGCCATCTGAAAATTCAGCTTTCGAACCAACTTTGATCTGAAGTACGAACAAATAAATAATACCGTTTAGCTCCATTCAACAAATAGTTACTATTTAATACATTAGTGCTTGTATATCTTTTTATGTTGTATTCTTAGTTTCTCATGCACCTACCTTCTTAACCGCCACAATGGTGTCTGTCACCAAGTCCTTAGCCTTGTACACGGTAGCAAACTACATAAACATCATTAAAAATGTTACAAGACACAATTATCAATTCATTTCTCCGAAACCTGTTTTATTCATGCATCGCCACAAAAACCTGACACCTCTGATGTCTGAAATCAACTGCTTACCTGACCTTCTCCCAAGAAATCAATTTTCTCGTAACGCTTATCCGTATTCAGTTTCATTCCTCCAACTGACGCCATCACGAACTTTTAATTTTAAAAATTTTAACAACGACTAACTCGAACTTTTCCTAACTTTTCGTCAGTGAAGAACTCCAAAAAATGCTTAATTTCTTAACACTTCTTGACTCATTGACATGTCTTACACAGTTGACAGTACACAAACTGAAAATCGTATAAACTCTTCAAATTTATGTGGACAAAAACGGGTAAAATTTCTAAAAACTAAACAATCAACACAAACCAAGAAGTGCTTGTGCCCCTTCGGCTTTGTTTATCATGTCAACAACGACTTGTCTATTTTCTTTCACTACCAAAATGTATTTTTATAATGTCCGTTTGAATTTGGCGCGCCTCCGCTCATGCTCACTACATCCATGTGGATAAGAAAAACACTCGATCCTCAACAGAGGAATGCCCAATACACAACGTAAATACGCTCTTGCTCAACGTAGTGACAACAAACAATCTCAATGCCTTTTTACACAAGGCAAGGTGCAAAGTGTAAAAAGGGTAAATAAAGAATTTATCATTACGCAACAGCTGCAGCTGGTATTTTTACGTTGAACAACGTTAAATTTTAGATCATTTCTATAAATTGAGACCTCTTTTTACTTGTGCAATATTTCAATTTAGTGACTTAACGAGTTAATCGAAAGGTGTGACGACATTTTGTGCAGTAAACGTTAGATTTATTTAAAAAATTCTTAAACGTTTTCTGGGCTGAATGACTCAATTCAGGAAGTACGACTGCAGCTAAAGTCAATCGTCAATCCTAAATATTTGCTTTGCAAATAGTCGCTCGATAAGAGTCAAAATATAAGGATAAACGGCGGGGAATATGCTGGGATTATCCTCCTGACCCCAATTTTTTAAGCGTTGGTGGATTTTGTAGTGTAGATATTTTGGTGTGCAATTCCTGGTATTTCTGACTGTTGAAGACTGCCAAAATGGAAATTAATCGGAGGCCGAACAACGGGAGTAATAATGGGAGCTGCCGTGCAGGTTCGGACTTCTTCATGTCGGGTGTGCTCAAGAGACCAATTTGTGGAACAAAGACATCCGCGAGTAGTCACAGGCATAGTAGGAAGCTTTTGAAGAGACTGAAGTCGACCTTGTCGTACGGGGATCAACGGTTGTACACTTCCCGGAGTTTTCAGGAGGGGTCCAACAAGTATGAGGAGTTCTTTTGCTACAACGAGCATGAGGATGAGCCTGACGATGACGAGGATTCGAAATCAGGTACATAACTCAAAATGACATATTATCAGTCAGTGGTAACGGAAAGTGTCGAATTTTAATTTTTATGTATTTCATGTTTCTCACTGTATTTGTAGGAGCATCGTTATTCCAGAATATCTCATTGAATATGGTGGACTTCCTCAATGAGCGCCAGCTCGGCAATGTACGGCAACCGTATAATTTACAGCCGAGGGTCATGGGCGAGAGTTTCCAGTACCAGCCGGACTTGCCTATAAAGCATTTACTGACTAATCAAATTTTGCAGGAGAAACCGATAAAAATCGAAAATTTGAACAAGGTTTTCTGCTCGCAGTGGCTGTCGGACAGGCAGGTTATATTTGGAACTAAATGCAATAAGGTATTTTGACTAATTACAAAATTAGAATTTATTTTAGGCATGCTTTTGAGTTGGTTATGTAAGCCGATGCTTGATAGTATAGAATCTTAATTTATTCTGAATTTTAGCTGATGGTCTTGGATGTCCAAACGAAGCATCTGACTCAAATTCCTTGCTTAACTCCTTCACGTCGGAGTTTACCACCGGATTCGCAGTGTGGTATTCATGCTATTCAGATTAATCCTTCTCGAAGTCTTTTGGCAACTGGGGGGCGAAATCCCAATGATTTAGCAATTTATCGGCTACCAACGTTAGACCCCCTTCATGTTGGAGAGGTAAAGTGTGTTGTTTTCTATTGTCAATTGTGTCATAACAAACATTGACAATTGCAATGTGTCTAATTGAAACACTTTGAAATCATTGTTTTTCAGCTTGCTCATCAAGATTGGGTATTCGCGCTAGCCTGGTTGGACGACGAGTTTTTGGTATCAGGTTCTCGGGACACCAGTCTAGCCTTATGGAAAATTCCGGATACTGATGGGGATTTACCAAGGAATGTAGAACGGGAGCGCCCACTTGATCTCAGCAGCTCACAGAACCAACAGCAGTTGTCTAGCTTTTCGAACCCCGTTCCGTCATGTTCGTATATCAACGCAGTAGCAGTCAAGCAGTGCAAAAGTGCTCAGAAAGTTCGAGATATTGTGTTCAACCGCAAACTGCAAGAAATAGCGTGTGTTTCTCTGAATGGATACATTCATATTTGGAGTGCGGATAGATTTGTTCAGGTATAATACTATGTTACTTCTATAATATGAGATGGTTCATTCGGTAGTTGAATTTTCTTCTATCTAATTAATTACTATATCTTTTATATTTCAGAAATATTCTAGAAAGTTACCTTTCTCGATGGAAAACGTCTGCTTGGCAGTTCACGAAGACTACAATCTCTACGCTGTTGGAAGCAAATCTCACACATCCTTGATGGATGCTCGAACAGTACAGTGTGTTCGAAAAGTGGCATCCAAGTACTCTGGATATGGGATACGTTCGACCAGCTTTTATTCATCTATTCTCTCTATTGGGACTGGACAGGGATCAGTTATGTTTTATGATTTACGAGCCGGGAAATATTTGGAATCGAATGTTAATGCAGGACGTACTGCAATGCTAAAATCCAGCACAGGGTGGACCTTTCCTGATGAAGAAATTATTATGGACATGTACCGTCAAAAGTACACTCCAGCTATATACACACACTGCATTGACATGTCTGGTACTCGAATATTCGCTGCTGGAGGTCCACTTCCAATCACTTTATGTGGGAATTACGTAGGTTTATGGCATTAGCGACGTGATAATTACAGATAGGGTAAGTTAAGTATGAATTGACCACAGTAACGGACATTGCATGATATTTCGCTCTAGTTAGCACATTACATTTATCTGGTCGCTCATTATGGGTCGTTTTTCTCTACACGCATCCACTTGGGTCCCGGCTCACAATGACACTGGGATATGAAATGTTTACTTAGTTTTTTGTGGTGCGTAGTCTATAGATTCGTTTATTTATGGTGGTTTTCGTAAAATCCGTGTTCGTGAATCAGTTTTGTAAACGTTAAATCGAATTATTTATTGAACAATTTAACAAGGTGTTAGGAATTTGTAATAAAAGACTGGTTATATCTTATCGAATAAGTATGTCGGAATGAGACATGTATGGTAACCTAATATAAGTGCAATGTTTGTGAAACGCAGTGTTTTTGCAGTGCTTTTCTATTTTCTCCGCTGGATTCTGTGTACATATATTTAGATAGCAATTAGCAAAATGAATTGAGAAGTTTAATGTGAATGATAAAGTGAGTCGTTTTATTGGTCCGAGACGTACGACTATATGTACGAACACCACTTTCTATTTTCATTGTTTCCCGAATCTGGCACGGAGTAACATTTGGTTATACCTATAATGGAAGAGTTCTGTCGTTACCTCTACATTTAAAAGCTACCCTAAGTGATTTATTTAATGAACTCGATGTCGATGATTCAGATTTTAATGTATTGTTTATACTATCAGCAGTCGTAGTCATTCGATCGTGTGTACCGCCTAAACAGTTCCATAATTAACTTACAGCAATTCGAATAAGGTATAGATGATGTAAATTGTTTATTCCAAGTATTAGTTTGTTAATAATTTTAAAGTATAACAATTAAAGTGGTCTAAATCAACTGCTGCAATTTCTTGTGACTGAATGACATACTGTCACGTTATTTTTTGAAAGCCTGCAACTGAAGTACATGCAACAAAACAACTTTGAAAACTTAGCGTACTGATTATTTTGCGGTTTGAATCAAAGTATGCTACAGCTGAAGGTTATCGTTGAAAGTGAAGTATAAAAGGTGCAAATTTGAAGAAATAATATCTGTTATAAAGCATATTCCCAAGTCTGCACTGGAGATACCGTTATAATGATAACTGGAATTATATATCTTGAAAACTGGTACGCTTATTCCATGGGTGGTTGACTTGGCATTGACGCAGGACCACTTCCATCGGAATCCTTCTTTTTAGAACCGGATACAATATCATCAATTCTTAACAGGAGAATAGCAGTTTCGATCGCCGTTTTATATGTTTGCATTTTAACAGAAAGAGGTTCCCAGATTTTCAGTTCTTTCATATCCACCAAATCTCCAGTTTCACCGTTTATCCCCCAGTTCTTGCCGTCCGTACTCGAATGCTTGGCTCGAAGAGCAGTAAGGGTTCGGATTACATTACCTCCACAGTTCTGTGCTAATGTGCGAGGAATAACTTCCAAAGCTTGTACGACTGCTCGATAAGGCCACTGCTCCACGCCAGTGATAGACTTGCTTTTTTCTGTGAGAGCATGTGAAACTGCCATCTCAACTGCTCCACCACCGGGTACTACCTTCGCCTCCAAGAAGACGTTTCTTGCAACGCACATTGCGTCTTGCAAATTTCTTTCCACCTATATAAATATAAAAACAGGTAAATAATCTATGTAGTACTGCATACTTTTCATCAGCATTTTTATAAACTTCGTTTCCTCATTCCTCTGTGGGAATGAAGCATGATTTATGATATGATAAATTACCTCCTTCAAAATGTCTCGTGAAGCACCACGAAGAACGATGGTGCAGGCTTTAGGGTCATCACATTCTGAGAGGAAAGTGAAGTACTCGTCACCTATTTTCTTCACCTCAAAGAGGCCGCATTTCGTTCCAACATCTTCTTCCTTAAGTTCATCAGTGCGATTCACGATTGTCGCTCCAGTTGCTCTTGAAATGCGGTTATTGTCCGATTTTTTAACTCTACGAATAGCTGTAATACCAGCCTACACATAAAATATAAGTAATTAAATACAATTAGAGCCCATTTGGCAGAATTTCAATCCATAATACTCCATCTTCATTATTCAACTTCATTCTTATAATAATACGAATGGCTTTCCTCACCTTCACATATCAAACGGCAAATTAATAAGATCAGTACACGATACATAACAATAGCTGCAAAAACCAAACATCTATTCCATTTAATTTTGACCATCTAAATAAGTTACCTCTTCATCTTGCGTTCTCGCAATTTCAATCATAGACTTTGCCGCTGGATGCTGGACCGTAATTTCTCGAAGAATGGCATTTCCATCATTCGTCAAAACTATTCCTCCCATAGGATCCATCAACATCTTTAGCATGGCTCTTGGCCCAAGACATGTTCGCACGACGTCTGCGATGGTCTGCATGCAAATTAACCAACACACAATTATACATAACACAACACATAATTATACTAATCCAACACACTTCATCTGAAGACATCCACAATACCTACGCATAAATACAATACAAATGAATTTGTTTAACGTATTTACCTTTCCAGCATTAATATTTTCCAGCTGAACCTTCCGCCCAGACTCACGCCTGATGTTCTGGCCTGTGGAAATAAAGTGTTCATAAATTAATCAACTCATCTCACCAGTAATAAATTACATGAATCATAAAAAACATTCAACTGTTACAAAATCTAAAGAAAATAAGCATTGTTCCATCACTTACTCAGCACGATAATTGGAGCACCCTGTGGTCCCATCATTACTCAATCTGTTCCAAAACGTTAATAACATCAATTAATACCCGATAGATGATAATGAACTAATGTAAATTTGCTAAAAATTCCGCGCACAACTTCATGAGCAATGAGCAATAGCCAAACACCGACACCACTTCAACAATGTCGATTATCATGAACTTCTACTTCTAAACTTGACTACCGAGAATAACAATCAGACATTTTAACGTCCCATACTTGTCTTACCTGGTGATAATAAATTTGTTCTTAAACTTAATTGAAAATACTGAAAAATTTTCCCAAAAAAGGACTGCTCAACCCACACACAAACAATGAAACTGAGCTTCAAAGTCGATGATGACAAACACAACGAAGGATTTGCGGTAGATGCATGCATGCGGTGGTGGTGTTCCTGAGTTTTTTATGAAAGTGAATAAAAGTGAATCATTCTTCCTTTGAAAAAGTAGGGGGCACCCAGGCTGCACTTCCAGCTTGCAGATTTATTCCCATTCAAAATGCATTGGCGCGCTTGTCAAATTTTCTCAAAGGTTTCCTGGTGGTCTAGAAGCCTCTCTCTGGAAAAACAGACGAATCGCAGGTTTTAGCTTTGTGACAATAGTTTGCTCAGCTAGTGCGTGGGTGTAGCAGCGTTGTCTTTGTTCTTCGAAGCTATTGCAGGGGCTTATCTTGTCAAATTCCGATAACCGTGTTTGAAGTTCAGATGCAGGCTGAAAATTCGCTATTGCTAAGCACTATTCGAAAGCTTGTCATATTTTGTGCTATAAATGTGATGAATTTCACCGGCGATGTTCTCAGCTTATCAGTCTAATATAATATGACACGGCGACCCTCTCACTTTGGATCTCCTCGAGCACCTTCAAACCAGTTATCTCTCTGCTTATCGACATTAAAAAGGGGTTATTCAAAATGCTGTCGTTTCTTGTGAAATGGTTCCTCGACTTCAAGTTGGACGTGACCCTGGAAGAGATGGAACGTTTGCAGTCCACAGTTCTGGATTTGAGGTGTCACGGTCTGGAGACGTGTCCATCGCTTATCACGCGCCTCTCTTCGGACCGCTTGGAGAAGCTGAAATGTCTCCTCCTTCAGCACAATCAACTGGAGGAGTTCTCCCGATTTTTGTGTCATTCTTTGGGACAACTGAAGGCTCTCGCTTTGGACTTCAATTGTCTCACGGACTTGCCCTTCGACTTGCGCAATTTGAGGAGCCTTACAATGCTCAACGTGAGTCACAACCGATTCTGTGGCCTCCACTTTTTCTACGTCATTTGTCAACTGAGGACGCTGAAGGTGTTGTGGGCGAATTCAACGGGTCTCACGGAAATACCGAAGGAAGTCCAGTGCTTGCAGAATTTGAGGACGTTGGGGCTCCGGGGAAACGAGATTCGGGAGTTGCCTTTGGAATTGTTCACCCTGACCAAGTTGCAGTGGCTCACGTTGAGAAGGAATAAAGTTCGGGAGATTCCTTCGGAAATTGAGAATCTGAAGCTGCTTGTCCACCTCAATCTGGATCGGAACAGGTTGCGGAGACTGCCTTGGACGTTTGATCGCCTTGAGGTGACATTTGAAGCATTCCTTTTATTATAAATGCATGCAATGCAATAAAATCCAAATTATGGTCAAATGTCTTGACAAAACCACTTCCTTCCACAGGAGCTGAAGTACTTATATCTGCAACACAACCGGCTGACTGTCAACTTTGAGTTGGTGCAACTACTGGAGCGTCTTCCACAGCTTAACGTTTGCTGGATAGGCGACAATCTACCGGACCAGCAGGATCCTTCTTTTAACGCAGTATTTCATTTCATTTTCAACCGTAAAGCTCTACTTGTCGGTATGCAGCACATTAAGCGCCGGTTATTTGATAGCCAGTAAATGCAATCAGAAGACGTCCGACTGAAGACCAGGAAGACGCCAGAACTGACGTTGCCCCATGGAATGCAGTCTCCTCGGAAGGAATCCGTGATCATTTGCTCCGCTCTGATTTACAATCACCACTACTGGAAGAGACATTTGAGGTCTTGGAACGTGACGAGTCAGAGGCAATTACTGTTGATTTGGAGGACAGTGAAGCAAAAGATCTAGAGGACGCGCAGACACTGTACCGACGAAATCCTGAAATCCCATTTGGGAGCACTGCTCCGACGAATACTGATGATGGTCATCTCACCGTGTCCGAAATTCAGGACATCATCCATATTAATTTGACCAACGCTGACGGAGAGGAGTCTCTTCAGGGAGATCAGCGGAACGAGGAGGAACCGACTAGGTTTCATGGAAGCAAGGGAGGGATTCACGGAGTTGAAGCTCATAGCCATCTCTTTCAAAGTGATAAAACTGAAGGAATTCTGAAAGACTTGGTATTGTGTCACGGGGAGGATCATCATGGTACAATTTTTCAAAATCACAGATTCGCAGAGTTCATATCTGAAACCTACATTTTATTTGCTTTCGTAAAAATTGTCATTCTTTCTTGGACTTTAGTCTCGCACGCGCCAAGGTCGTCCTCAGAATTACAATCAGAAGAACCACACCCTCCCGCTGATTCTCAGTGGGAGTTCCTGCCTGCTGAATTTCAGCAGGGAAATGACCTGGAAAGTGATTCTAATAATAACTCTGGATGCGAGCATAACTATCGCTTGTCCAGGATTCGCAACTGGATTCAGTCACAATGCTCCACTAACGACGTAATCGAGGACACTCCCAACAACCACAGCCCAATCAGCTCAAGGGTTTCTCACACGGACAATTTACTTCGACCTGTTGAAGATCAACTGGATTCTTTCATTTCAGAGGCTGCATTGTCAAGCAAACGGGAAATTAATATTCCACAGGGTTTGAGTGGCTCCGAGTTTCGGATTCCTGCAGTTCAGTCCAGCCACCAATTTCGCAGTGTTATGAGCTTTATTGTAGTCAGTCAAGAGGGAGAAGGTGCGATTCCAGCGCTTCCAGAGAACTTAAGTATTATTCAAATTCCACAGCCTGAGATTGGAGCAGGGGAAGGCGGTGACGTGGAGACACGCCATGACCCGACCTTAACCCCTTTACCCTTTCTCTCCCTCCCCAATACGTCGGGTAGTGCCGAGGAAAATCCCAATGAATCTGAGGCAATTGTCCCGTTGATAGAAACCGAGTCAAATTATGATCTTCCAGACTGGGAAGTATCCATTCCGTCGACTGCTATTGATGAGCAAGATTTTGTAACAGCTTTTCCGGATGAGGTACCCGAGGAAGAGGGAGAAAGAATGACGCTGATCTTTGATGATGCTTTTAGACTGCTTCCTCGCTTTTATCTTCAAAATTAATAAATATCTCCGTTGTATGCAAAACGATTTAACATTAACATAACGGAAGCCAGCATAATATGCCAGCCAAGCATTCCCTTATTTATTCAGTCAATCTGAACAAATGTTAAATTTATAGCAAAAATTTAAAAATTCAACCAAGAGTTCACATATAATACTTTCGCACAGACTGCTTTTCTGAAGAAAGCGTATTTCTATTATCATAAAATAGAAGACTTATCTACAACATGAAAGAAAAATTACTAATCAGTACTGACATCTGCTACACCTCTAAATACTCAGTCAACCATGTTTAATATTTGTAACCGTAAACTATTCTCCTCCTATTACACAAAACGGTATATGCAATAATATTTACGTTTAATTAAAGATTTGAGCAAATCACGCAAATACAAGTATGAAATACCCATTAAGCCAAATTCAGTATCCAGACCGCACACCCAGAAAAAAATTCAGGAAATTCATGTTTCTTTAGGAAGCCCATCGTTATACGTCTAGCACCTATGCAGCGTTTGTTCAACTCCAACTTTTTTTAACAGATAGATGCATGGTCGTGTTTATAACATTAGATAGGACTTCTGCGTATCTGGGTCTTGCTTAGAAGTATCTCATCAAAAAAACTTCCTGATTAATATTAGTATTAAATTAACATTAAACTTCCTGATTTTCGCATCTCCCTATTTAATCATGATAGAACACGGCACTCAAGTTTCGCAACCAGAGTAGAACTAGTTGACCAGTGAGAAACATGGCTCCTACATGTTTCCCATGTATTGAAGTCCCACAGGAGCTTCGTTCCGTGTCTGTTATTTAAACACAAGTAACGCCTACTAAATTCAGACTCATGGATTCATTGAGTCTAACAGACGGAATGCTAAAGATCTCATGACTTTCTCTCCTGTCTCTACAAAACGCTGGACAGATAGTCGTTTTTATTCGCAACTGTGGTCTTGTCGAGGATTACATGTTTTTTGAGAATCCCATTCCGGTTTTCAACACGACACGTCACTTTGAGCACTGCATGCCCCTCCTCTGAAGGAATGGTGGAGCAGTTGCTACATCTCCGAAATCCGTTGGAGTTGTTGTTGGAACGTGACGTTGGCTGGGAGCTCCTCCGTGTTCCACAACGAGTGCATACAACTCCTCCAGGATTTGTTCGATGAGCGTGCCCCGTACTCAGGATGGTCACGTCTCTACGAATTCCATTAGGAGGCAACGCGCTGGAGGAGCCCCCGTTTCGAGAGTCTAACCAGAAATGTTGTGCGGGTCTCATGTGAATGTGGTTGTTGGCCGGACTTTTACCGGAACTGATCACTGGCGTTGATTCACTGTTTCCACTGCTCCTGCAGCCCATTGCGCAACACTCATGAGGCTTCCAGCGGACTCGCATCTTGTAATTCTCATTACTGTAAAAAGTGTTTAAAAAATAAGTTTCTGACTTTCTTTGCCTCGAACTTTTTACCATTGCTTTCTCCTCTCAAAAGTGAAATGGGCTCAATTTATACCAAAGAGAGCAGAGCTACTTTACATGAACCATGGTGCAATTACTGCATTGACTCTCGGATAGTAAAAGGTCAGGGAGAAAGTGAAAGTGTGTCGGGAAACCACAAATGGAGCATCAATATACATGCACACCAGTACATTGCTTTCTCTTATATAAAAGCATCCGCTCAATTAAGGAACCCTAACAAAACGAATAAAAGAGAAAATCCTCTGCGACTACTGACTGATAAGCGTGCAATTCACAATAAACTCCGAGTTTAGATAAATCTGTTATAGTTATAACATCAAATCTTGAAAGAAAAAGCCTGAAATCGGATTGGAACAATTCGGGAACCCATATATTTATGTGCATTACTTTTAGCCCTGTCGAAAAGGCTGAGAATAAAAAGAGAATGAAATCTTTACAAAAATTAATAATTCCCTTTCGAGTGGAAAGAGCACTTTGGACCATTTTCATCATCATTCTCCAGAGAGCACTAGAACCACGCACGCATTTTACAAAGAGTATTACAAAGTGTAAAAATAGAACAGCTTCAATTTTCTACCATCTTGAGAGATACGTCCATACAATAAAACATCAAACAGCTACAAAAGAAAGTAGAAAAGAAAACGGTAAACATGTACCGCCAGTAGTGCGTAATGCTTCCACAATGCAATGATTGCTACTGATAAATGTTACAAAGACATGACTTTTACTTATGACATTTACATTATTTCAAAGCATCATATAACCAATGAAGGAAAGGTGCCCTTGCTAAATAACAGATGTGCACAAAGATCGAGTAGGCACTGTGTAATTTAGCGAAACTAATGTATCTACAAGAGAGAAAGTCATGAAATGGTGAAAATATCAATATTGGTGATTGCACACAATAGGCATAATAGAACAACGAAGGGTGAAACACGATAATGTTTGTTTACTCTTCCAGCGAAATAGGAACACATTGTAATAATAGTAATAACAATAAAAACGTAGGTACATACATTATATACAGACAGATAATGCGTATTATATATACACACTAAAATGCATTCATAAATGTGATGCAGAGTACATTCAGGATCCGAATAATTGGAGATACATACGCTGTACAAGTCACCATTTGATGACATCTACAGCTAATATATAAATATACAATAATAATAATACAAAAGGGTGAAAGTTTACTAATAATCGTGCTAATGCACCTACAACAATAACCAACACCCACCACAGAGATTTTCTAGCGTATATTTCTACTATATACAAACTACACACAGGTACACGAGACAGAGAAAGTGAGAGAAAGATAATAATATGTGATATAGTAATAAAAGTACAAAAAGAGATCTATCTACACACACTAAAATATACGAAAAAATGGGATTCAGGGCTTGGTTTTTTTTCATACAATAAATCAACAAGAGGATTGCATCCATCTCTTAAGTTTACAATGTGACTCATGAGGACGATGCTGTGGACTAATATTACGACCACTATCCCTCAGCTGAAACTGAGCATCCTGATTCGAGCTGATGAACAAATAGTCATACCTCGCCATCGGAGGTCGAAACCCATTTGGTAACGACGGCGGCACACTCGTTGACCGCTTTCTCGGGCGAAAGTGAAAGAGCCCGTAGATCAGAGGATTGACACAAGAGTTCGTGCACGCAAAGAGAAACAGTCCTTTCTGAATGCGTTGGTCGACCTTCAGGGCGGACGTCTTATCGAACCAATACCTGAAATAAATTCATATTTATCTCATGAAACGAACATGTAACATGCTTTTCCTCCTTGTCAGAAACATACTAATGTCTCCTGTCTCCAGTTGCAGATTGAAAAAAAGCCCCAGAAAAATTCACAGATTGTTCAAAATGGAAGATAATATATTAAAGTGAAGAAGATAGATGTTTGGAATCTCGGGAAAAATATATTCAGCAGAAAAGCCCACAAAAGAGGATGTTGTGTAAGGGAAAAAAAGTTTGGTATTGAAACGTCAATTTGGTGAATGAGAGCGCAGAGAAAAGTGTGATTTATGAGACGCGAGTGTAGGCGGTGGAGAATCGGTAAGCAAGGACACTGAATTGTTCACATTGATAAAAAATAATGTGGTCTTGTGTGTTTCCAGACAGGAAACGACTTGTTATGCAGTATAATAATGGAGAGTTATTTATGTTCACATACCAAAGTGACATCACGTTGTAAGGTGTCCAGCAGAAGAAAAACGTCGCCACGATGATGATGGTCATCTTGAGCGTCCTGATCTTTGCTCTGCCCAGCGCACCCATGTTTGACCTTCGGAGTTGCTCTCCGTCTGGAAATTGACAATATCTTAAATTAGAGACGAATTACTAAATCCCTAATATTTTTTTTACATAAGTGTTGCAATTTGCAAATCTTGAAACAGTTCAACAAACTACAAGTTTTTTAAGAGGCTTTTCCTAATTCGGAGAATTTTTTAATTCCAGCGAATCCGTTTAATATAAAAGAAAATGTTCTCTTAGAGAAAGGTTTTTTGAAATGCACACTAAGAATTTATCTTGGAAGACATCTTTTCATTCTGCTTTTCATTACGTTAATATCCCCAAAAGCTTTTGTGTGCACACGCCTTGTCGCGTTTTTTGTAATGCTATTAGAGGGAGGGATACTATTATGGTTTTTTCCAGATTTCAAAGGAGACTACTATTGTCTTTCTCTTTCAGACTGAGAGACAGTGTGTCACTCGTTTCTTTCCCTGGTTTTTTTATGTCGACTTACCATTACGTTTGAGTGCGTTAATCCTGTAGATCTCAAAGATGATGCGAGAGTAGCAGAAAATGATCATGATCAAAGGGAGTCCGTAGAGGAAGAAGAAGCCAAAGAAATTGTAGGCTCAGCTCAAACTCCGGAGACGGAAATGAGCCGAACGTGATGCACTGCTCGTACGTGGTAAACTCAGGATGAGACTGCACATGGAAGATGAACGACTAGAAAGGACAATGAGAAACATGATCGCGACGCTTGCAACAAGTTGACATATTACTATTCGTCTTGGCTGATCGCACAAGCAGTGGGAGGGAGAAACTCTGTTCTGAAAACGGAGCGCGTGTTCCATGAAAAAATGTGAAAGCATTAGGTAGAGAAAGCAGGGGAAAGTGATGTGTGTTATTAGTACTTTTAGCTCACCTGAGGTAAACTGCAGAAAACGCTGGCAAGCCAGGAAGCGAGCAACATAATACGACCACGACTATTTGCCTCGGGAATGGCGAGCGGTCGCAATATTGCAAAGTAGCGGTCGAGACTAATGCAAATAAGGACGAAGCCAGAGAGGTACAGACCGAAAATGCGGAAAAACATCATCACTCGACACATGAGATCACCAGCTTCCCACGACACTGTAGCGTTCCACGCAATCTATGCACATCAAAGACAGAAGGATTAAAACAGGCTTGTCAAAAATATTAGGTTTCCTGCAGGAAATGAGTCCGTGAAAAGGTATTTTCGTCATTAATAGTTGGTAATGATTCTCCTTTTGTTTGGGGTGATTATTACATTACTGGGAAAACTTATTTATTTGTCATGTCTAAATTAATTTTCACTCTTGTCGACCTGATTATAACCCTTTTTTCAACTGCGTCGTATCTGCGAATCGAGCAAATGTGCGCTGGTTAGTTAAGTTTTTTGCGACTCACCTCAAGTGGCATCATCAAAAACGTCACGAGGAGATCGGCAATG